>VDFB02255317.1:0-40199 GCA_007258455.2 Sequoia sempervirens | reverse complement strand
AAACAATAGAGAAGCATAAGAATGGAGACAATCAAATAACTGCATAAATTTAACAAATAGTTGATACCAAAATCTTAATTCTCAACTTAGATATCTTCATTTACTCCATCAAAATACATGCATCTGAGTCTCTGTATATGAAAGCATTTTTTCTAGAAAGCTATCTACTGAATATCTCCTAATGCCTATATCTGTTTCATTACTATGGAACAGATATAAATACATCAAAACTTGGAAGGGACACGTCCCTTCACAAATGTTTTTTTTTACTTAACTAATTAAAACAAGAGATTAGGCTCTATTTAGCCATAGATGAACATTTGATAAATGATCTAGATAATCTTCCTATTCATGAGTATCAACATCTCCTAATGCGTTCCTGGCTAATATTTCCACCTTTATCATCCTTTCATTGTGCTCACAACTCTCGTCCAATGTCGAATCCTTCCCTGTAGCATTTTCTAGAATTCCCTGCAGCATCAATTCACATTCTTTGATCCACTTGGATTTCTCTTTCAAATTTTCTCCATTTTCAAATAGTGTAGGCAGTCCCATATTCGTAACATCAACCAGCCCCTTTGCATCTTCTCGTAGTTCCTCATAATAGTCCTTGTGTTTCTTTATAATTTGGTTACCCATACCAATGGCCACACTGTTAGGAACATCTCTTTCATTTAATTCTCAAAACTTTTTTTCAATCCTTCCATCAATTCTCTTATGTTCCTGCACTGTAACATGGTTCTTTGAATATTCTCCCCATAGCTTATTCAACCAAATCGTTAAGTTGGCCTGTCTTTTTATTATTATTGCAACGAGTGTATCATATTTACCTTGTGAATATACAATTGACTCCTCCCAATGATCTTTTACTTGTGATATTTCACCATGTGTTAATTTAGGAGGTCCCATTGTGACTCCTAGCATGTCCTTCAAACAATCATTTTCTCTCATGATCCTTTCATTATTGATTTTGTACATTTCCTTTTCTTTTATCAACATTTGTGTTTGGGCTTTATTAAGTTTTGCAACATTAATCCCAATGTCTATAATTGCCACAGGATCTACTTCTCCAACCTTTAGAGTCATGACATGTCCAAATGATTTCTCAGTATCAATCACCACTAACTTTCTATGAGGTGGATACAAGGCCCATATCATGAGTGATCCTTCATCCGGGTTATATTTGGATTCAACATATATTTATGTCACCCCCTCTGGACTAAGCTTGTGTGTGACACTGTTATCCTTTAAGAAGCTATCAAACACCAATGTAGAATTCAAATCCAGCCTTGGAAATATCATAACTCTAGCATCCTCTAACATTTTCCTTCCTTTTTAGGGGGTCATATTAGCCATTTATCTATCCACAGTTAATTTCAAGTTATTTAGTAGCTACTCCTCATTGCTTGGTGTAATATTATCAACTATCTCCCTTATCTCCTTTCCCTTTTGCTTATACAAGAAAGATCTGAATTCTAAAGAATTCACAAATTCATTATCTACTACAAATGACCTATATGCCATTTTTTTGGTGTCTATATCTTGGCTCTCTTCAACACTTAGTTCTCTAGGAGGGTAGTTGTAATCTTGAGTTTTTAATCTAGAAATTCTACTGGGTAGGTCTCGTGGCATATCTTCTCCAGTTTCCTCATCTGCACAATAAGGGAACCCTGTATCCAGAAACCCTTGGTTGTATTCCTCCACCACTCTCTTTGCTTCCTCTGCCTCCAAATTTCTAATCATGTCATCAAACTAATAAGGTACATGTGATCATATCATCTAAAGTTTACCCTTTGTTTGGCATAATTGATATATCCCTCTGGATCAAAACCTTCTCTTGGTGGACCCTTATTCATATTATACAACATTAATTTTTCAAGGAGCAAATCATATCCTTACTTTGCAAGCACAGTAAAATCACCAAAGCACAAAGTACTAGGAAAAAATGTATGTTTTCTGAATGAACCAAAATTCATGAAACTAGAAAAATCCATTTGTCTTACAATTTCCAAATATCAATCCTATTCAAGACTGTTTTAGGAAAAATGAATGGAGAATCCTCAAAATAAAACACCCTTACCATAGTGGCATCTTCCAAGTAATACCAATCTCCCCAATTGTGATCTATTGGTCCATTAAAGTCCTTAGGTCTAAGGAAGCATTTTATTTCATCAGAAAATGAGTGCACACAAGGATGACTGTAGAATTCATATACTTGCTTTACAAAATATTCTTCAAAATATAAGAAACTGGAATTAGCAAACCTACTGTCCCAAATGGCAATCCATAATTGAATGGGTAACAATTTTCCCTCTTTATCAAACTGTGAAAGCTTCAACTTTTCTGGCCAAATCCCTAACTCTTGTCTGAAGTACAATACTAGATGCATTAAAAGAGAATAATGCCTAAGGTGCAGAACATGGGATTTATTCTTGATTTCCACCAATGCTAAGTTGAGTCCCTTGGAGAAAAATGAAGCATATTCGAATAACCTAGAATTATGACATTGAATGTCAGCTACAATTACCATGGGAACAATGGACATATACTTAGGAACTTCCATTCCCAACACTTGTCCTACTACGAAATAGGTATATCTCATATAGGGCTCAAATAAGTCCACATGGAATGGAGGTCCATTGCCATCATCAAGTGGGAAAATTTTACCATCTTGTTTAATTCTATGTAAGGGAAACCTCCAACCCTTGTAAGTGGTGTCCATTCTCCAAAAATCCTTTTCCAACTCTTCATTCACAATTTTCTCATTACACCACCCTTCCAACTTAAAACCTCACATATTGAAGCCTCTGATATGTATGTGAATGGTTTCCTAGATGGTTTGCATATGGCCTTAAGTTTTGAGTCATAGTGGGTGGCCAACAATTTTACCAGCTCTATATTGACAAACACATTAGGGAAAACCATTTTTCCCAAATTTAGACGCCATGGATTACAAACTGGCTCAAAACAATCTCTTCATTGAAAGTGGAATCTAAAAAATTCATAGCCTCTTATTGGGGTCCAAATATCTCCTATGTGCTTGCACTTGTCATCCAATTTATTCACTTCCACCCTCAGTTGTGTGGAGCGCCTACCTCTAGAACCAGAGCTAGGAAATTGGTCAATTAAATCCTGATTCAACTTTCGTTTAGTACCCTCCGGCTCAATTCCAGACTCAACTTTTTGCTTCTTACTCTTAGGGTGACTGCTCTCACTTTGTTTTCTACCTTTCAACTTCCCTGAGCTGGTGGCTTCCATATTACTTGCTTAAAATTGCAAAAATGAAAATTTTAAAATGCAGAGGACTTATTAGTTTTGATTGAGGTCTTTCAACTGAAACAATTCTTTGTCCCTTTTTTTCTCTCCTTGTTTCCTTCGCTACCAATTCACAATAATGTTCATTTTGTAATGATTTCCTTTCAATTTATGAAATTACCTGTACTTCGTGGTGCCATTAATGTTTTAAATCCAAACATGAATGTAACAGAGTTTTGAATTCCTTACTGTCACATCAAATAAACTGGTCAGCTGTTGATAATCAAGGTGAAGAAAGCTTGCAATATGAACTTAAATGAGTGAATGAAAATTTGAAATATGTAGATTAACCTTTAGCCTTAGTGTGAAGGAAAAATGAGAGAGAGAGAGAGAAAGAAAAACATAACACATGCAACAACAAATTTACATGGAGAAACCCTGAAGGGAAAAAACTTCACCACTGAAAGAGAGGCAGGTATATTACTAATAATCTCAAATATTACATGCAGCAATATACTTCTCTTATCATTCCTTGTAAATCCAGTAGCACCCTGTTACCTTGCAAAACTGAATTGAATAACTCTAGCTCAAGGCCCCAATTTATAGAGATTTGTGAGGATGAAAACCACCATGGTTTCACCAAACAATAGATAGAAATACCACCTAGAAAATCCCACACCTCACTCCTTGAAATGGTCAAAAAATACTAGAAATAGCCTCTTACATATGCTCTTACAACTGTCATAAGGCATCTTTCATGCATGGGCGCTTGGGGTCCAAAAATAGCATATTTTGTCATAGGAATCTGTCAAACTGTCATAGCATCTTATGAAAACTATCATGCATGTCATAGATGCTCTTCAAAAATCCTATTTTGACCCAACAACCTTATTTTAGAAGATTCCAAGGTGGGATGCCTAGCTATTTTGTCCTTTTCCAAAAGGACAAATGGTAACAACAATAGTGCATTTACATTGTCTCTTTCACCACTGTTGGTCAAACAGTTTCACCTCTTATGGGTAAATGTACAAAACACCTTAGGAGAATAATAAATTAAAGGATTTACAAGGTTGATGACACCTAAATCCTAACATGGGCAAGACACCTTCAAACTTTGGGTGATCTATACATTAGGCCCCAACCAACATTCACTGAATACTCTACTGATCGGGGTAACACTTTACACATCTAACTGATGTTAACATTTGTCCCATATACATTGCCAAGAGTCACCTTGACAATCATTTTGGTTCATTTGTTTCTTCATCAACCTTAATTTTAGCATCACCAACACATTTAGTGGTTCCTTCGATGTTATAAGTCTCACTGATAACTTTTCTTTTGGTCTTGAATATGTCGCCAGAACTCCTGTCACTATCCTCCTGTCGATGTAACTTAGCGGGTCAGGTGAACATTCAAGATTTACATTGATGGCACATGTCTCGCAGATATATTCCCAGTGCTCTTGTATGTGAAAGAAATGATGGTCTCATTGATGAAACTTCGTCGGTGAGACTTAAACATTCATGCCATCATATATTTTTCATGTTGAGATGACTTGTCTTGTTGATAGATTCCCTTCATCGATGAGACCATAATCCAATCTCCCCGATATGTATTATTTAGTAATCCTAGCTTTAAACAAAAGTGTAGGTGATCTTCCAATTTACCCACTATCACATCAAATGTTCTATCGGAAAGATAATTAAAAATTTGGGCGATCATTTTATTTAGGCTTGACTAACATTCATTAAACATTCTTTTGGTTAGGGAGAAATTATGCTAATATCACATAATCTATCCATCTGATTCATATAAATGTCGCCAAGAGTCACCCCAACGACTATCTTGATTTGTTTGTGTCTTCATTGACAAGACATGGTGTATCACTAAGACATTTAGTAATTTACTTGATTTTATAAGTCTCCCTGATGATTATTCCTTTGATCTCATGTCACCAAGACTCCTTCCGATACAACTCCTTGTGCTTTGATCGATGAGACAAGAGAGGTTTCTTGCCGATGGAACTTCATCGGTGAGACCTATATGTTTGGTATGACCTTTTCATTTCAGCCCGATGGAACTTGTCTTGCTGACGAATCTCTTTATCGATGAGACCGTGGACTGTGTCATCCCGATGTGTATCTTCTTATGTAATCCAATTGGTGTGACATTTCTGTTCTTTCACCAATACACTAAAAATGAGAATATAATGATTTATGAATTAGAGAGACCTGTACAAATTCTTTCCGATATGGGTTATTTGAATACTAGATTTTGGAGGTTTTTCATGATATCAAATGTTCAAGAATGATGTGATCATATGTGACTATGATGGATTATACTCAAGATAAGGTTTTCTTTAGGGAATCAACGAGTGCAAAATCACTTGTACTTTCCCTTGAAGTATTTTTAATAACTCCAAAATGGGTGTCTAAAACCATCAAGGGTTTCTTTGTTGTTTTGGGAAAGTTTTGAGTTATTAGGAAAAAACTAGGTTTGCACTGTTACAAGGATTCAAGGAGTCAAAGTGTGAAATCTGACTTCTGTTCTTTGTCAGGCTTTGAGAGTTGTTTGGATTTTTTAAATTGGTCATTCTAAACTTGTTGGAAGCCTCTTAAAGGCAGGTTGATAGGTTGGTTGAGTTGAACCTACTAGGTCTAAATCGGGTAGTTGTTATTGCTAAGGTGGATCACTCCTTTTTGCGAAGGCCATACACTTATGATTGGGTCAAGTGTTCTTTTCTTTAGAAAATTCCTATTTCCTTTTTTATAGGTTATGATTTGATTAGATGGGTTATGAAGCACTTATTTCAAACAAATATCTTTATGAAATAAGTATATTGGCATGAAATTAAATATGATTTGTATTCCAATGTAAAAACTACAAAGAATGGAAACAATTCTTTCAACACATAAACTATTATGTAGTAGTCAATTAAAATGAAAAATCTTACTCTATATTAGTTAGGATACACAACTAATAAAATGATTTAAAGTGACTTATTTATCCTAGAGGAACTAAGTATATAGTATACAAAGAAAACCAACAAACCCACAACTACCCCTATTTTGAAGGAGTATAGTTTTCTCCCCTTCCTAATCTCGCTAATATTGTCTAATTATTTTAAAGAGACGAAGGGTCATAACAAACTTTATTCAACCCAATAAATAGTGTGGTTAATGAAACTTGAAAAAAGCAATAAAACAATTGCTACATTTATAATTTCATGTTGAATGAAGAGTGGTGACAATAATCTACTTATAGTTTAATAAAACACTATTATAGTTTTACCAACATATACTATTGTATGCTTGCATGGCTTCTTAGTTAATATATGGGGAGATAGAGATAGATGGGGAGAGAAAGAGAGAGAGATGAGATATATGGGAAGAGAAAAGAGAGATGCAAATATATGGGAAGAGAAAGGAAGAGAGGTGGAGATAGAGAGTCGATGGATAGGGGGGATAGGGAGGGAGAGATGGTGAGAGATAGAGAGGGGGAGGGAGAGAAAGGGATATAGATAGGTAGAGGAGGAGAGATAGAGAAGAGGGGGAGAGAGGGAGAGATAGGTTGAAGAGGAAAAGAGAGAAGAGAGGGAGATAGATAGGTATAAAAGGGAGAGAAAGAAGAGGGGGAGAGGGAGAGCGATATGTAGAAAGGGAGAGAGATAAGAAGATAGGGGAGAGAGGGAGATATAGCTCAATATATATAGAGGTAGAGGGAGAGACATAGAAAGGGGGTGATATAGAGAGATAGAGGGGGATGGTGAAAGAGATAGAGAGATCATGATAGAGGTAGAGAAAGATATGGATAGAAAGAGATAGAGAGGGGAGTGAGAGGGAGATAAAAAGAGAAATAGAGATAGAGATATAGAGTAGGAGAGATGGAGGGAGAGATGGAGTGAATGAGAGAGAAAGGGGGGAGAGGGAGAGATAGCTCAATAGATAGAGGGTGGAAGAGGGAGTGACATAGATAGTGGGAGATATAGAGAGGAGAGCGACAGGAGAGATATATCAATCACTCCCTATATCTCTATCTATTCATCCTTATCTCTTTATCTCTCTACCCCTCTCTATCTCTTTGTCTCCCTTTCTATTTGTATGTTTTTCATTATCTCCCTCTCTCTCTATATTTTCTTCCCTATATTTATCTTTGTCTCCTTAAGTGTGCAATGGGTACATTGAAGAGGTCTTAAAGGAGAATTATCATATCTTTAATCAAATGGAATGCTACCTTGAGCATAACTCCCCAAGGATACATGCCATCCTTGGATTGTTGACATGAAACAACCAATCAAAATTTAGTTTCTCTCTCTCATATTAATATTATATTAATTATATTTTGTATTATATAAAAATATACTATTAATTATTAATTATAATAATTTTATACATATTTAATAATTTTAAAGAATATAATATATAATTATAATAAGTTGAATAATTATATTATTTATTATGTAAAATATAATATATACTTAACTATATTGTAGAATATTAAAACCTAACTAAATGGAGCATAATTTTCAATTTAATTAACATACTCTAAAACCTAATGAAACCAGGTTGTAGCTTGTCAAATTGGAGAAGTGAAAGGTCAATACCAGTTCCAGGAAGAGTTTGGAGTAGTGAAACAAGGTCAATGCTAGCGCCGAGGAAGAGTTTGGAGTTAAAACAAGGTCAATACCAGCACCGACGAAGAGTTTGGAGGAGTGAAAACAAGGTCAATATCAGCGTTGAGGAAGAGTTTGTAGGAGTGAAAACAAGGTCAATACCAGCGCTGAGGATGAGGTTGAGGGCACTCAGGGAAAATCGGCGACCAAGGGACAATGAGTACTGTAAGTTTGGCACCCCCATTCTCTTTAACCTACAATTTTCATGCCTAGTTTCCAAAGATCTTCTCGTACATTGGCACCCGCATTCTCGTAAAATGGTATAAGATAAGACAAAAAAAAAAAATAGCTTAGTTTTTCACATTTTTATCGACCAGCCTCAGGTCTTGGAAAAACTCCCATAATCTATCCACATCTTAGTTGAGGTCTAGAATTTCATCATGCATAGCCTTCATCGCATGAGTTTGAAGCAATTGTAGACTTAGCCCAAGTATATGCTAGGCTAAGCTAGATCTGGAAATAGAGGCATAAAATTCTTCTTTAATACCTCCACCACAAACATATGCAAGGAAAGGTCACCTCCCTTCTTGGTAGTGATAACCTCTTCCACACACAACCCTTAGAAAATATGAATAGAGGAATATAATCTTTGAAGAACTCAAAGTTGATTCTCTCCTAACTGATGCAATTAGTCATTTTATCCTTACAAATGTTTATAGTGATTAGTAGAGGCACATAGACCAATTCTTCATAATAGAAGAATTTGATCATACTTTTCCAATGATGGAATTATGAGAAAACCTTAGGTTAAATGAATAATTCCTAGCTAAGTTCTTTAAATCATGTCCATTCGTATAAGAGAAGACCGTTGCTATGTGTACTTGGATACCATGGAGAAAGGCTCTTTGGGCTCTTTCATCAATCAAGGTATTGTTAAATTTTTCCACCTAAAAGTGAGAATGAAGAATCTTTCCTAGGATGGTGGCCATCCCATTATAGCTCTTAGAGTTGTTAGAGATATTTTTGTTTCGAAGTAGAGATATTTTAAGTTATCAAATCCTACCATCAGACATAGTCAAAATGTTGTTGTTTCAAATGACTATGAGCACTAACTTTCACTATTTGAAGATGTTGAAACCTTGCCATAGAGAAGTAGAACATTGATGCAACCACTCATCCTACCTTAAAACATACCAAAAGTCTCCTAGCAATTAGACATAGGAAGATTTAAGATGACTTCAATTTTTTTTTTGCCAAAGCATAAACTTATGATGACTTAACCAGGAGTAGTACACACTCCCCCTATTAAAAAATTAGACATATGGAAACTAAATGTAAATTTGCTGCTATTTTGAGTCATGTAGGTGTCCAATAAACCACTTGGTGGTGTTTTCCTTCAAGTTTATTTACTTTAATGAAGAGAAAAAGTCCTTTGATTACAATTAGAGAATACATTTGAGGCCTTGGTTGTGTAACTGGTGGACCATAGTCACATTTAACACTTGTTACAAAGTTTGGGAGTTAAAATGTTAAGTAGATTTGATTTGTGATGGACACATTTGGATGGTAGTAACAATAACTTGCAATCTATCAAGACTTGATTACCTTATAACCTGTGAAATTCTAGCGATGAAATGATAGATTAATCATAATGTCACCTTGGGTTCACATCACCATGAAAGAACTTCATACAACATCCTTATGAGTGCAGGTACCACCAAATAGGTATTTTTCAGATCTGTCTTCCTCGAGTGAGGGAAATTCAGGAAGAGAAGAGGAAAGTGAGACATGTAGTAGGTCTAAAAGAGGGAGATCAACTAGAGGTCAAAAGATTAGAAGAAAATTTTGTAAACACATAGAATTTTTTCTTACTGAAGGGGGGTCATGTTCTTATGATGATGAGAGCATAGGTGATGTCGAGGTGCCCTTGAGGTACAAACATCTACAGAAACAATGGGTACCCAAAGAACTTCTTCTAATAAACACTGATTTTTGTGTCAACAAGAGGATATATCACATAACACCATCATCATTACATGGTTTGGGCCTATTTTGCATGGATGGTATAAAGGTTTGTTATGAAAAAGTTACTAAATTGATGGAGTATGTTAGACCCTATTACAGTTACAAAGATTGGATGCAACTAGTTTAATATACATGAAGTATGCGTAGGTATGCACTGTTAGCAAGTTATATACAGCTAAAAGATAAGGATCAAAATAAAGGAGTGGCTATGTACATTGATGGAAGGCCAAAAGCATAAGGGAATATTGCAAGGTTTATAAACAGTACATGACTTGGGTCAACAAATAAGCAACCCAATTGCATATTCAAGGTGCGCAAGGGAAACTGTGTATTCATATGTGTGATAAAATCAATAACTGCAGGGTAAGTGTTGCTAATCAATTACAATTTGAATCTCTTAGTTACAAACATAGTTAATATGGGGGGGTGGTATGTACTATGTACCATTTTACCCAACCTCCAATTAATGACTCCAATAAACCATTTTATTCTTATATTTTTTTTCGTAAGTCTATTGGTTTCATTTCGGTAATGTTTTTTTGTATTTAATTTTTTTCACAGCGGGACATTGATCGTATAGGGAAGTCTCTAGCCTAGAGCATAGATCACGATGTATCTTCAGATGCTTCTACTCGACAGGTTTACCTCATTGTAATTGTACAAATTAGATACAAGAAAAATGTTATTATTTTTTTTCATAAGTTTATTGGGTTAATTTTGATAATGTTTTTAATATTCTTGTTGTAGTTGACTGATCGGGGAAAGGCACCAGTAGTAGATGAGAGCATCCATAGGGAGGTACAGTCAATATTATGTGATGATGAGATCGCTTATTCAACAAACCCTGTCAATATGATAAGGAAGACCCACAAAAAATGCAATGAAGAAATCCTTAAGTTGTTATTCATAGTTCCTCAAATAGATGAGATAAGAGAGAGGGTTAAAATATTGACTGAGAGAGCACAAAACTTGCAAGTAAGTTGTCATGAGGTCTTTAATTATAACATAAGTTCATTCATGGTTTTATATTTTGTACTCTTTTATGTCATGAACTAAAATATGTGTTTTTTTTGACAGGATTTTTTTCATCCTCATGATGCTCCTAGCCATGATCAAGGTACTGCAAGTGCTGCCTAAGGAGTAGGGGTTGGTACAAGTGTCCATCCTGATCTTCCTACACATACATCACATCATCTAACCCCATAATCCATGCCTATATTGTCGTTTGAAATGTCAGCAACACATACCATGCAGACATCCATTACTGCACCCTCTGGTAGTGAAAACATGCCAGAACATGCGTTGGGACATGTACCTAGGGATGCAGAGGCCACTAGTACTGGTGATGTTTTAGTAGCATTTCATGGATCTTCCCATATTACTAGTACTGGAACATTTCTGGTCACATTTGTGGTAAGCGAGGATTTCGTTCCCATAAAGATAGAGAAGGTCCCAGGTACTTTAAAATGTTTTAATTATTATTATAAATAATCCAATTGAAATTTACTTATTGATCACTCTTTTTAGACTATTGATCCCATGATCATTTTGTAGGAAATGATGTTTTTTATAAACGTCTAAGTGATATTACATTGGAGCTCTTCAGGCCCACCATACGTACACGGTGGAATGCCCAAAATTAAGATTTAAAAGATGAGCTCATTAATCATTTAGTTGTGCTCTTTGGTGATAAAACATTCAACTAAACCAAGGTCCTTAAGAAAGCTAGTACCTATCTAAAGTATGTGAGGGACCAATATGGGTCACATTTAGAGAAGAACAAAAAGTATGAGCATCCCCCCATGATTCCAGAGAGGGAGTGGAAGGACCTAGTGTCAGATGGAAAGGAGAAGGCTGAAAAGAAAAAAGGAAAGACACCACCGAGCCAAGGAAGGTATGTGATACTATCAAAAATTTAATTATATACTAATTACTCTTTCTTTTTACATAATCTAATGTATTTCAAAATTTTCATAGGCTTCCCGAAACATCGAAGGCAACAAAGGAAAGACTAGAAAAACATGGGCAACACAAACTTGGATCTTGTGGTTATATGAAATTACCCGTATGAATTGTAAGTATCAATAAATGAAATATTGCATCCAAATAATAAATTGCAAACAATTTTGGTTTTATCACACCATAGAAGAAAAAATCATTATCTTATGCAAAAATGCAGGGCTTTGAATTCAACAGAGTTCCCATAGAAGAGGACCTAAAGATTGCCTTCCAGCAAGGCTATGGAGCCATGGCTGAACGCCTAAAGAGTCTTGATTGGGAAAACACAATCTTCCATTGCATCCAACGCGCAAGTAAATAAACTCAATAAAGTTTATTTAAAATTGAATACTTATGCAATCTATTCAATATTAATTTCCACCATAAAGTAATTACATGCCTATTTTTTTTAAACATACAAGTAATGATAATCCTAAACATGACATTGGAATGCAGCCTAGTGAGGGTGGAGCACAACCTACAGATGAAGGTCATGGTTTGCATCCCGGTATTGGATGTATTCATGTGCTATACAAAACACAGTATGGATTAATACAATTAAACATCTTTAATTGCAATTGGTGTATTAATTAATGTAACCTTTCTTGTTTAAACTTTAGAGCATGTAGAGCATGATCAACATGTAGAGCATGATCAACATGTTGAGCATGATCAGGCTAGATAAGATCAAGAACATGATGTGGCCCCATCAGGTAAAGAGGACCACTCTAATGTTCTTTTAAACATAGTTAATTGCAATTGGTGTATTACTTAATGTAACCTTTTGTGTTTCAACTTTAGAGCATGTAGAACATGATCAACATGTTTAGCATGATTAGGCTAGAGAAGATCAAGAACATGATGTGGCCCCATCAGGTAAAGAGGACCACTCTAATGTTCTTTTAAACACATTTAATTTCAATTGGTGTATTAACTAATGTAACCTTTCGTGTTTCAACTACAGATCAGGATTTAAAGATTGTTTAACATGTTGAGCATGAGTCTATAAGAGAAGTTCAGGAACATGATGTGGACCCATCAAGTAAAGAGAACCACTATAATGTTCTTTTAATTAATGAAATACTTGTAACAATAATAATAAGACATATCAATTTAACATTTCTTTGTTATTGTAGCATACCCCCCCTTGCAGTGGTGTCCATGTCGTAAGCACATGACTAGGTGTACATTAAGATCGTGAGCATAGGGAAGAACAACTAAAGGGGGGACAAATGATTTAGAAAATGATACTCCACTTCAAAATTTTTTAGCTTTAAAAAAGAAACAAAAAAAAAGGTGATTGTAATCATATCATGACAACCATATTTTTGATAATATATAAAAACTGAAAGAATGAATGTGAATATGTTAATGAATGAATGATTAATGTTATATGACCGGGTATGGGGAATTGAGAGTGATGTGAGGGGGGGGAAGGGCCAAATGAACTTCCATCGTCACTTGGTTGGCCTTGTTAAGTAGAGAATATTAAACTATTCTCGAAACAAAGAGAAGCTCAATAAGGTAATTCAATTTTCAATATAAGAAATGCATCGTTTGAATCATCAAACCAATATGCAAAGATGAAAGAAAGTGCTAAATTTTCACTATGGTGGCAGAAAATTGATTCTTTATACCCTGAATCCATGCTCTGCATCATAATTTGAAGTTGTTTCCATTCCAATGTTCTGAGTTTAGTTTGTTTGTATGGATTTGTATGAATACCACATTGTGTTGTGTGTGGATTTGGTTTCAAAGCTCTATTTCTTCCATTTTTAGTGGTGACATAACTCTAAAATTTGACTTTTGTGCATAACAGGTTAGTGGAAAAATTGGCAGCTCTCAAGGGTTTAGAGGCTCGATTGAGATAGATACATAGATATTTGGATCTTGTTGTTTATGGGATGCTTCCACTTATCCATGAAATTTTGTACCATCTACAGGTATGCAAAAATTTCTCTACTTACATTCATTCTTGATCATAAATTTTCTAAATGATATTAATGCTTCAAACTTAAGATTCAGTTCATTGTTATAATGATCAAAATGTTATACTTTTCTATACATTCAAGAATTCTCTTGCCTCCTACCCTTTTCTCTCCCCCCCTCTTTTTAAGAATTTTCTTTGTCATAAAAGATTCATATTTCTGTCTCATTTACACAAATTTATCTAAAGCTCTAGGAGTGAATAAAGATATGTAAAAAATGATGGATTATGTCTAAACAACAACTTTCCATCTTATAGCTAATTAATTCCTTAATATTTGAATATTTTAGAGATCGAATAATGCTTGTATATGCATGTGTAGCAATAAGGGAGCCTATGTGAAGATTGAAATTTAAAACATCACTTTGGTATTTATCCTTAGGCAGTGAAATGATATTTTGAGTAATACAAACCTACAAACACATTGATATTTTTTGGTATTGCATTGAGGAAAGTGTTTTCTCTTATACCTACCCTCAGCTAGACATGAAGGTATATAATATTGGTTTCTGGGTTTTTTCTGTAAATAGTTAATTTCACAGAGGAAGACTAAAATATTCTTAATGTCTTGTAAGGTGTGAAAGCATATGAATCACTTACTAAAGGCACCATTTTGTATTCATCCAAAAACTAGTTTGCTCTTTTTTTTATGTTTCTTGCATGAGTTTTTTTAGGCTCTAGAGACGTAGCTCCACTCTTTCCTTTGCACTTTTCATCTATTTTGATGATTACAATAGTTTGTCCTCATAATTTTTCATGTAGATCTGTTTGTAACCTTATTTTCTACCAATCAATTTGCAAACTAGTCACATATTAAGGACCATTTCACTAACTTGTAGTCATCCATTAATTCATATGTTGCAGGTTGTGTCTGTGTGCCAATAAATCCTGATGATTGCGAGAAATTTAATCCTACAAGTGTACCCACTCTTTCTCGAGTAAAAGTATTACCTTATTTTATAGTACTTTAAATGGTTAATTGAAGGTGATTCTTTAGATCTGAGATAGTTGAACCCTGGATTAAAATATGGTATTAGATGGGTAGTATAATGATAAAACTGAGGTCCATTGAACACAAATTACGAACATAATTTACTGGACTATGAATAGTGTTACAATTATAATTATTTCTCCTTTACCTACCTCTCCATTAATGAAAAAGATAGAGATATTGGAAGTTCATTACATGTCTCATGTATGTGTTAGTATTTTAATTTTGTTTAAGTTGTTCAAGAGCTTGATTAGTCAAGAATATGTTCTACAAGCTCTGTTCTCTTGACACTACTCAACATTTTCCTACACATTTTCTCTTCAATCGAGACATTTCTTAACTCCTTCCCTTGTTAGCCCTTGGTTGTTCTCTAAGTAATAATTTTCTATGCATCTTGCACCAGATGTATGATCACCATCTCATGAAGCATGGATAACCTTTCATGGAATTGTTGTTGTGATTAGACAATTTCCATTGTGAGAATAATCATTTAATTTGTATGGAAGTAAGTCTTTTTCATATTATTTGACTTGGTATTGTAAACTTGTCTTTGTAGGATTCTCTAGGGGTGAACAACATAGTTGTGATGATAGGTAGAGTTGTACAACACCATAAATCATTTGGCATTATCAATATATTGCTTATAGAATACTCTATGCAAATAAAATGGAATGTGAAATGACAATTGGTCTCGAATTCAAATCTGAATATAAGTACATTACACAAGAAGATGGTATCTATTCTATGATTTAAAGAACCCAAAAATAAGAAAAATAATAGGTTCCATCTGTTTACTTGCTCTTAGAAACTTGTTTAATTAGCGAGACCCTTATAATGTCTTGTTGATAACTAGTAGTGTCCAAAACTCTTGAAAAGGTTAGATCAGTGTGACATTGGATCTGTCTGCATATGGAAGTCATCGGCAAGACATGGACTATCAGAGTGAGTTTTATATCTTGTGTCGATGATTGCTCTCTCACCGATGGGTTGGCTTCGGTGGTCATCACCAAGAGTCTTCGTGATGACATGGTGTAGGTCTATTTAAAAGTCCTGAAGAGGTCAGATCGGTGTGACATTGGATCTGTCTTGCCAACATAAGTCATCGGCAAGACATGGACTATCAGAGTGAGTTTTCTAACCTATGTCGATAATTGATCTCTCACCAATGGGTTGACTTCGGTTGTCATCGCCAAAAGTCTCCATGATGACATGGTGTAGGTCTATTTAAAACTCCTGCAGAGGTCAGATCGGTGTGACATTGGATCTGTCTTGCTGACTAAAGTCATCTGCAAGACATGGACTATCAAAGTGAGTTTTCTATCCTATGAAGATGATTGATCTCTCACTGGTGGGTTGGCTTCAGTGGTCATCGCCAAGAGTCTCCGCAATGACATGGTGTAGGTCTATTTAAAACTCCTACAGAGGTCAGATCAGTGTGACATTGGATCTATCTTGCTGACGGAAGTCATCAACAAGACATGGACGATCAGAGTGAGTTTTCTATCCTATGCTGATGATTGATCTCTCATTGTTGGGTTGGATTTAGTGGTCATCGCCAAGAGTCTCCGTGATGGTACATTTCAACGAATATTTTTTTTTAAAAAAATTGCATTGTCTCATTGCAATTTCGACGAAAGCAACCGACGAATCACTGAAAAGGTCTAACGAAGTTGCTATACCTACGACAAAGGCTTCATTGTAACTACTTGACCATTTCGTCAAAATGGAAAAAAAAATTTGGTGTTGTTTCGACGCTTTGGAAGAGGCATTTCAATTGCATTTTGGTTATAATTCATCATTGGATACACGAAGTTGTCATCGATATTTCGATGAACAACAAAGCCATTTTATGATGTTGACAACTAACGAATCTGGGCTGTTATTTTGACATTTAATTCTTCATTTGAATTTCAACAAAAAATTGGAGATGAAAATTATTTTGTTAGTTTGTCATTTGTCCAAAAAATGTTTGTCAAAAGATCGATGAATGTTTGTCAGAAAATGGAGTCAAATTCAGTAGTGCTTAGATTATTCCTTATGTTATCATAGTGATATGACTGAAGATGAGATTTCCCTTGATATTCATGGTTATGTGGATTTAGACTAGGCAAGTGATATTAATCGTAGACGATCCACCAGTGCTTATGTGTTTATATTATTTGGTGGTGCTCACTTGGATGAGTAAGCAACAAGTTGTGGTTGCTTTGTCCACTACTAAAGTAGAGTATATGCCAGCTACTCATGATTGTAAAGAAGCCATTTGGCTAAAGAGACTATGTTCAAATATTGGAATAAAACAAGGTGTAGTGATAATTTATTGCAACAACTAGAGTGCGATATGTCTAGCCAAGAACCCAAAATTTCATGCCAGGACCAGGCACATTGATGTACTTTATCATTTTATTAGAAATATGGTCAAAGATGGCAGGGAAAAGCTGGTTAAGGTAGAGACTTTGATGAATGTTGCTAATTCTTTAACTAATCCTATGAGCACAAAGAAGTTCAGATGGTGTTTAGAGATTATGGGCCTTTTGGCCCCTAGCAATTAAGAGACAATGTTTACTCCCTCTCGCTGCTCTTGCAAGGTGTTCGACAAGTGGGAGATTTGTTGGGAAAATGTTTCTTAGCCTTGCAATTATATAAAGGTTATTGATGATCTATATATATATATATTTCCTAGTTACACCGATAGGTGTAATATACAATGGCAACAAGGGGGAGAGTGGGATGCGTGTAAACAATTTTTTGTTAACTTTTTCATGAAACTCCTAAAATGGCTGATATACATTATATAAATGATACATTATAAATATAGACCATTAATTATTAGGTTTTAGATCTAATGGTGTATATTTTTTTGGCATGTCTTGCCCTAGGATGTAACCCTATTTTATGAGGGTGTTTTATTATGGCTATGGTAGAGAGATGGTGATGTATTCTAAGAGTCTTATAGCAGTTGTGTTGTCTCTAAATCTTTGAATGGTGATACTCCTATGAGAATATTTCTTTGAAAGTATATTGTAATCTTTGTGATTTTTGAATAATTTATTGGGTGAAGTTTTGAGTGTGGGGTTTTTCTCTCAAAAGGGTTTGCCTCACATAAATCACTGTGTTGTGGTATACATAATATTTATGTTTATTTATGTTTAAGTTTCTATAAGTGTTAAATATCTGTAAAGTTTTGTATTATTCTCCTATCAAGATTAGTGTAGGAAGTTGTTCCGCTACCTTAGCTTCCTTACATTTCCATGTTTCACTATCCTTAGCATGATGATCCATTACTTTTTAATATTTGTCATGTTGACTTTACTGTTCAAAGATTCTTTGATGAATCCTTATCATGGTTTGTCTTCTTTATTACAGTCCTAGATACTTGTACTATCCTTACATGGTTGAAATCACCCTTTGTTTTAACTATCACAAACCTACTCTTGACATTCCCTATGCCAATCTTTCATGACTATTGTTGTAGCATCATGATATAAGTTTTTTCCCCTTATTAATAGTAGATGATTGTCTTCATGTTTTGTCATGCTATCTTCACTATGCTTTTGGAACTTCATATTGACTATCATTTCATATCAAAACCATCTTAGGCCTGCAATATCTTATATTTTGATGCTATTAAGTCCCTTAAATATGAATAAACAATAATTTTATAGGTTACATTCATTGTATTATGACTATCATATACTCCATGATGATTGCTTCTTTCAAGGAATGCCATTTTCGTTTCTTCTAAAAACTCATGTCTCCATGATCTCTCTTGGTTTTGACCTTGAAAATCATTCATGAAAACCAAATATTAGATCAAAATTCATGTATGTTCTATCACCTACTTGTCACCATAGTCTTTTGTAGGTATGTTTCTTTCTTGTGAACAAGGTTTGTCACTATATCATGATATTGTGAAATATCACTGTAGACTATCCTCTTATCCTTTGAACTGTCCTACTACTATTGAACAATTCATTCATGTTTACGATTGTCACTTTGATGACTGTAACCTTGGTGTGGACTATCTTTTATGCCTTAATGAATGATATATTTTACCTTGTGCTACTTGAACTCTTCCATTAACTTGTGAACACCCTCACTAGGTCTTTTGTTTGTCACTATGAACTATGGATTGGAAACCTTTCACACACCCCATACTATACTTGTGACCATCCCTTGTTGCTATGTTCACCTATTACTATCTTGTCATAGGGGTTGTACCTTTAGAGTGATTTACCTCTCATTCATTGTCACTTTTGATATAATCTCAATAGGATCATGAATTATATGGCTGTCCTCAACTTTAAATTTTCATCCAAAACCCTAACCTAGGTCTTTTGGCATGTGAAAAGATGCATTTGAGATGAGTTTTAGTAAGTTCCTTTTTTGACATAAGTTTCACATAAGAACACAATATGAATCACATGATTTAAGTATAAAAGACTCAAGACAAAAATTAACTAAACCAAACCTTTAATAATTCCAAAAAATATTGAAAAATGGACAACATGGATCTTAAGAGAAAGCACCAACATAGTGTAGCCTGAAAGATTCGAGAGAGTCGGGGTACAGAACAAGACCATGCCTAGCATAGAATTTCACCATGACCAAATTATGTTGAGTCTTTAAAATATGAGAGAGGTTTTTGTAGAGGGTCCTCATGTGCACCTATAGGTTTAGATAGAAAATTTGTATGTGCCACTGGCTTTGAGATACAATGTGTTAAAGTTTGATAATTTTTGAAATTAGAGATCCTAAGAGGAAAAAACTACATAGTGTAGTTCAAAACATTTGGGAGAGTTTGGGTACAAAAAAGGACCATTCCTACCATAAAAGTTCTCACTTGAACATGTTGGCACTGATAGTTTGGTCCCACAACAAATAGAACAAAAAATAGGTTACCTTGCAACTTCACATTGCATGCATCTAATGTTTTTTGGGGTAGGAGAAACTTTTTTTACCATGGATAAATGGTTTTGATTCTTCAAAATATGAGAGAGGCTATTATAGAGGGTCCCTATGAGACCGTATAGGTTTAGATGAAATGTTCCTATGTACCATGAATTCTAAGATATAGTCTATCAAAGTTTGATAATTTTTTCACTTAGACCTCTTAAGAGAAAGCATCGACGCAATGTAGTTTGGAATGTTTGAGCAATTTGGGGAGAAAAACATGAGAAATCCTAGAATAAATATATTGAACTAGAAATTTTGGTGTTGAAGGCTTGGCCCCACAACAAACAAAACAAAAATTAGGCTACCTTGCAACTTCACATTGCATGCATCTACAAATTTTTGGGACAACAAAAAAACTTTCACCATCACTAAACAGCTTGGCGATATAAAAACATGAGAGAGGTTATTCTATAGGGACCCTATGTGACCTTGTACCTTTAGATAGAACATTTCTAAGTGCCACATTTTTTGAAAAACAACTCATCAAATTTCACCATCTTTTGGCATTTAGGGCTCTTAAAAGAAAGCAACACAATGTATTCTAGATCAATTAGGCATGTTGGGGTGAAAAATAGGACCTTTACTAGCATAAAACCACCCCATAAGATGTGTTGGTATTATTGGTATGGCCCCATAATGAACATAATAAAAAGTATGCTACCTTGCAACTTTCTCTTCAATGCATTTAATGCTTTTTTCAACATGCGAAAACTTGTCGCCACAACCAAATGGATTGGAGATATGAAAAACTAAGAGAGGTAATTATAGAGGGACCTTAAATTATGTTATACCTTCAAAATGAATGTTTCTAAGTTTCATGGTTTTGGAGAAACAACTCATCAAAGTTTGCTAGTTCTTAGAATTTAGGGCTATTAAGAGAAAGTGTCAACACAATGTAGTCTAGAATGATTGGGCATGTTGAGGTACAAAATAGGACCTTTCCTAGCATAAAACCACCCACCCAGACATCTTGGCACTATCGTTTTGGCCTCACGATGAACAAAAGCAATAAAAATAACATTTAATTAAAAAAATATAATTAAAAATGAGGATGATTGATGTAATAGTTAAATAACAATGTTTTGAAAATGAATAAAATAAATCTAAAAGTAATATGACAAAAAAAACTAAAGAGGACTTCTCTATAGCTCAAAGAATGAAAATGGAGAGATGACTAAAAAATGAAAAAAAATAGAAATAATAATGATGAGAAATAGATGGATACTAATAAGGGGAGGTCTATCAAGGTTTTAGGGAGACTATAGGGAAAATAGAGGGATTGTTAGTAAAACCAAAGAGATACCACTCTAAGCTAGTGTAAAAATCATGAAAATGCTATTCAAAAATTAAGACATATATTATAAATTTTGATATAGATCCTTGTAAACTTATATGGTAAATTTAATTTATTGTAAAAATATAGAAAAAGCTAATATGGAATTACTATTTCAAAAAAAGTCGATGAACCAAAATTCTCAATTGAGAGCTTATTACAAAACTATATAGAGATGAGGAAAAGGAGGTCCATGTTGAATGAAAAAGAAAGTTGAGAGGGGGGATGAATCAGTTGTACCTTAAAATTTTAAAACCCTCATAAACATTAAAATCCACATTCATTCAATTAACATTTAATTTTTTTAGAATATTTTATCAAACTAATAGAAACTGAATCAAACCAAAACAATGCACAAACGAACACTAGATTTACATGGAAAACTCAAGATAGGAAAAATCACGGTGAGTATTAACTCACAATATAAAGTAATATCAACACCGAATATAATAGGGCTCATTTCCCAAGAGAAAGAAAGGCTCATTGCCAAAGGATCACAACCCAAATAGAAAAGAAGATAGAGAAGAGTGTTACAATGAGAAATACATCTCAAAGCAACAAAATAAATTCACCACAATATCACCAACACCTCCACAATCTCTCTGAAGATTTTTAAACACCTTTTGTTCACCACATCCAAAAATATAACACTTGAAATCTCGCATTGCACTTCTCAAATTTTTACTCTAACACTCTAAAATTTACATCATGCATTTTTGTCTTATCTATCTCATCATCCCTCAACAACTCAACTTATATTTATATCATCTTCAACATTGAAACCATTCTCCAAGGTCGGCTATGCACATCATCTGTGCAAATTCAAATTAGGTTAGCACCAAAACATTTCCATAGTGGAAAGGAATGAAGGTGAACCACAACACACCTTATCTAGGACCTAAATCCTCTCATATATGCCACACCATGCTTCCACAATTTTTACAAATAGTGTAAACACCTAGGTTGACCATTACCTGTGTAAACACCATTAAAATTTTAATTATGCACTTCCTTTGATCCAAAAACAATGTGTGGGAAAAAAATTTCACCTAAACATAATCTAGAATATTCCAAAAATAGCCTAAAATCCAAAAAACTCCTTTGCAACAACTTTCATCTAAAGAATGGACACACCCAATACAATTAGACAACTTTGCTATACACTGTAACTAAAGTAACTGAATTTTGAAGTGCCAAACATCAAATAACTTTGACTGAAGAAAGATACCAACACTATCAACACACCTTTAGATCTACAAGACCTAAAACCAAACTATTGAGAAACATCTAGAGCAAAAACATTTCTCCCAGTCACCTCTGCAATGCGTAGTTCACACACTGGTGAACATAACTTCCTCTACACAATGATCCAACACCAAATTATAAGTACACAACCTTTAAATTCCTCTGATCAACATATCCAAAACACATAGACAGATCTTCAATCTAGAAGAAATGTGGAGAAACACTAGAACACTACTTTGTGACCCAAAACAACACTCCAACTCACTGTTTCCTCTTTTTTATCAAATTTTCTCAAAAGCACTTGGAAACCAAGCACCAAAGACACATCCTCATCATCCTTAGTACTTCATCATCATCAAGCCAGCTGCAACATAGAAACTTCAACCATACATCTTGTAGATATAAGCTTATCAAGGCAACACTAAAGGTTGACACTAGTAGCTTACTAATGACAACATAATGCAACTAATCAAAGCATCATTAATGTAACAAAATAGATAACACATTCTCTTATAACAATATTCTACTCATCAATGACCACAATCTTGTTGACATCAATGGAAACAACAATCTATTCATACTTGTAACAATCTCCCCCTTTTTCATTGATGGCAACACATGATGTGAAAAAGCATCAACAACAAACAACTCTGCTCCATACCTATTTCCTTTTCTCTTTCACATTGCTCACTCTCCCCATTTCAACTTATTTATTTCACATGTTTCATTATCCCTCTTACCTTTTCACATTATCCTCTCCCCCTTTAACATCAATGGCAAAGGACAAAAGGTTTGTATTATTTAAGTTTCTCCTTTGACATCAATCAAACTGCTCAACAAATTTCTTTCCTTTATTGCTCAGTATACTCCCCCTTAGGAGTACACACCATACCATACTAATTAGAAACCACTGCATAATGACAACACTCACTATATTTCTGAGTGTAACAACCAATAATGTCACTACCTACTCCCCTTGAGAGGTAACCACCAACATCAATCTAGACAAAAGAATGGATCTTGAATCCCACTAGACTAATGCATTTCCTTATTCATCTAGATCAAAGGAGGGGAAATAACCCCAACTTCTTCTAGAGATACTCAAATGTATCCTTAGGAAGAGCCTTAGTAAATATATCAAAAACATGATCCTGTGTAGGAACATAATCAAGCTTCATTTCATTCTCTACAACCTTTTCTCTCTCTCTCTTTTTTTTTAGACTGCAGGAATTGGTCGGGCATCCGTCCCCCTATAAACTGTAGTGCGCCTGGTAAACTTTTTTTCCACATGACCCGTGGTGCTAGCATGAAATGACCTTTAGTACCACGGGTTTGGGGGGAGACTAGACCTTGTGACCTCTTGCCTGCAACAAGATTCTTTAGCCAATCAAGCTAGGCCTCCCGCCCCAACAACCTTTTCTCTTAGAAAGTGATATTGGATTGAGATATTTTTTTTCCTTTAATGCATTATCAGATTATTTGAATATTGATAGCACTTGTATTTTATAGAAGATAGAAACTGGTTCATCATATACCACCTTGATATCTTTCAATATTTGCCTCATCCAAAACACTTGTGTCCAACAAGATGCTGTAGCAATATATTTTTCCTCTACAATAGATAAAGATACTAAATCTTGTTTCTTGCATAGCCATGACACCAATCTGCATCCAAGAAAGAATGCACCACCACTTGTACTTCCCTATCATCTACAGAACCACAAGCCATCATCTAGAGTACCCTTCAATTATTTGAATATACTCTTCACTACTGCAACATGTCACTCTCTAGGATCTTGAAATCTAGCCACAAGACAAACTATATGCATGATATCTGGTCTAGTAGCAGTTAGTGTAGACACTTAAAATTTTCTTGCATGGTATTACACACTTGAATCTAGTCACTAACATTGTTTTGTCTTGAAATTCATCTACTTTTCATCTATTTTATTAAATAATCCTAGTTATTTAATTAAATACATCATTTTCATTTATTAATCTAATTAATTTAATTAGGTTAATTCCTACCCTTTCACATTCACCTCTCATCCTATTTAATTGAATAAAACAAATTATTTAATTTAAACACCTTATGTCCTCTCATTTAATTGAATAATCCTAAATTATTGAATTAAATGTCATTTGCATCCCATTTTCATTAAATAAACTAATTATTTAATGATAATCCTCATATTCCTTAACTTGCACAATTAAAACTTGGTTTTAATTAACTAATTACTAATTTTCCTCACCCATCCACTTAAATAGGAAATATTCCAATGGAATATTCTTCTATTTGGCTCCAAAAAGGGAATATTATTTCCTAACAAACTTTCTAACAACTATGAAAGTGTGTTTGTTTGAACCATTGTGAGCTATTGATAGTTTCCTTGATCCATGTGATCTTTGATTCTCACCCATTAATGAGAATCCTTGATCCATGTCTTCACCCTTGATTCCATCTTGACCATTGATTGATCCTTTTCATCTTGACCCTTGATTCTTCATTTTCTCTCCTATGAATACCTCACATTTGTAGAGAAATTGATCCACTTCCATCAAAGCAAAGCTATGCTACTCATTTGAATACTTTTTGTATTCATCCTTGCATCCATTATCAAGATTTTTCATCCTTTTCATCCACCCATAGCATATTTTCATCAATTTTGGCTTAGTTTTTAACAATAGAGTTCAATTATATGCTCATTTCATCCATGGGATTGGGAAAGGGTTGTCATTCCATATCAATACGATACCACTCCCCCAATGGGATGAGGTTTGGAGTTCTAGATTAGGTTTTTTATGATTTCATGTTTATTTCATGCTTAGTTTAATGGTTTCTTAGTGTGTGTGTGAAATGTGAGAATTGTTAGTAAATCAACAGAAACACCAATGAAACAGATTATATCAAAGATTTGAATCAAATAAACTACTCTATTTTACAGTTAAACAAATCTTTTAAGAACGTTTCATTGTCCTCTATTTTCAAGGATTTATTAAACCATATTGGCTCACAGATTTTGTATATGCACTATGGTTGTTAAAATGACAACTTGAGAAATGAGATAATATTCAACATGCAAGCCAATTAAGTTCCTACATGAAACTAATGTGATGAATGCTATGATAATGGATATTATGATGAATGGATAATGATGTTAGATTATACAATGTAAATGCTATGATATGAAGCTAGGATGATTTTACATATGCTCAAATGCTAACTATGAATTTACTAATCTAAAATGCAACTATAAAGCAACATATGATTCTACAATACTAAATATGAAGCTACACTTGACTCTATATGCAACTACAAAGAAAAAAATGATTCTAACTATAAGACTCCAAATGCTCCAATGCTCCAAAATCTATTCCTGCATGATAACTCTACTCAAATGTGGATGCAAAATACAATGGAAAAGGGTTGTATTTATAGGCTTTTCCAAGCATCTTGTGAGGTGGCAATGATTGTGGTCTAGATTCAAACAAGAGGGATGAACAATGGAGATGGAGAGAATCAAGAAGGTGTTCCCTTGACCAAAGACAACATGCCAAATGGATGGAAGAATCAAGTGTGTAAGAGAAAGACCATGTGTTTGAAAGTTTTTTGAAGAAGTGTGTGAGGAATAAGCCATGTGTTTGAAGATAATTCTAATTAAAAATTAGAATTATTTAATTTCATGCGACCTTGGTGAGGTGGCATGAAAAGTTGTAGACATGTGCTTGAATTCTTAATATGGGATTAGTGAAAATTAAATAAAAAAAACTTATTGAAATTCATTTATTTAATTAAATTAGAAGAATATGATTTTAGATTTGGAGAATTAAAGGATATGAACTATATAAATAAATTGAGAATTTATTTATACATAGTCGAATATTAATTAAATAAATAGTATTTAATTAATTAAATGTCTTCACTGATTTTAGGTGTATACATTTTTCCCCTCTTTGAAGTAATGTGTTTACATGTTGCTTCAAAGAAAAATTCCATATCGATGCTGAGAAATTTTTTTTCTGATGCCCCAGGCGTTGATTTTCGGGTGATGACGGATATATGCCCCCTCGGGAGATAAATTGGTGAATTTTGGAATTTTTAGGATTTTTTGAAAGTTCTGAAAATTTTGATAATTTTTCGATGATTTGATGATGATCTCAAAATTTTATGCCTTACAAAAAATTTATCTCCCGAAAAAATGATATATAAGCCAGCAAGTGATGATCTAACTAATTAAGGCCCCTTTGAAAAATAAAAATAAAACATCCCCATAAAATGCCACTTAATTAACCTTAAAAGGTTAAAAAGTTTATTAGAAAGTTCATTTGAGCATTTTGCAATTTGAAAACTTGTGAGTGAGTGATTTGTGCAAACTTGGAGCAGAATTGTGATCCCCTACCACACGTACTGGTTCGAGTGGGTCAGGCAGCCCAACCACCCAACAACGTATAGACCTCCGATGAGTACCTCAAAAACTACCTCATATTTTGTGCAATTAATTCCATGCTTGTTTTTCTTTGAATTCATATTTTGAATTGTTTTAGCGCATAGAAATCCCAAAGTAGTGCATATATGGTTTGTTTAAGCGCATAGAATAGTCTAGCGCATAGGTTAGATGAACTAGTGCATTGAATGATGTAACACATAAGTTGTCTGAATTAGCGAATAGAAGCACCAAAATAGCGCATAGAAGCACCGAAATAGCACATAGGTTAGATTAGCACTTAGGTCAATTAGATTAGTGCATTGATGAGATGAACTAGCGCATATGATACTTTGGCACATCAGGGCCCTGTTCCAGTGCATTGAGCAAATGAAATGGCGCACCTTGTGTTTCGGTGCATAGAACCTCTGTTGTGGCACATTGATGACTTTTTCTAGTGCATTAGGTTTTTTAGCGCATAGAAAGAATATTCTAGTGCATTGGTGAATTTTTAGACCAAATTGATGATTTTCTTGATTAGGCTCCTTGATGTTGATGATGTTTAATCGTATTAGCCTTTCTGTTGATGATGATTGATGATGTTTGATAGGTTAGATGCTCATTGATCTCATGATAGGTGAGATGCAATGATAAGATGATGATAATTGACCTCATGATAGGTGAGGATCAATTATAGGTTGATTGATCTAATAAACCTCGTGATAGGAAAGGTTGAGTTGATTGATGAACCTCATGATAGGTGAGGTGCATTGATTGATTTGATAACCTCATGATAGGTGAGTTTGAATTAACTGATTTGATAAACCTCATGATAGGCGAGGTGCATTGTTTGATTGGATAAACCTCATGATAGGTGAGGTACATTGTTTGATTGGATAAAACTCATGATAGGTAAGGATGAATTGATTGATTGATGCTCATGAGATTTGATCAAAGTCTCACTAGAGCTGATTAGATTGATAAGTTGATTGATTTTGATTGATTGATTGAATGATTTACGATTTTGTGATGATAGGAGCCATTGACTAGTCTGTAGATCAGAGAAAGATTCTCAGGGACATGGGAGTTGATTCGCCATCTAACGTAGCTTGAGACAACTATTATTGCATGATGTGGTTTGTCATCTCTTATAGATATGCCCCAGATTAGGGTGAACAGGGGTTTACTGACAACTTTAGCGGAGAGATGGCACAATGAGCATAACACCTTCCATTTTCCCACTAGTGAGATCATAGTGACTCCTAAGGATGTCTACCAAATTTTATGGATACCTGTTATTGGGGAGCTTGTCCTTTATGATTCATGGGAGTAGGTCGGGATTGATGCACTACATAGAGTATTTCAGGATGACCATATATGCGGGTATGATATTTTGTGGAGGGACATGGTCAATGCATACACCACTTTTCCTTATGTTCTAGCCAGTTTCATTGGAGGGTTCCTTTGTCCTGACCCTAGATCAAAGGAACTCTCAATTGGATGGGGGTGGATCTTGGAGAGCATGATTGTTCACGACACTCGATATGCATGGGGTTGTTGTATGCTTGCACACTTGTATCATGATCTACACCAAGTGGTTTATCTATGTGGGGTGAGTTTATCCGTAGGAATCACATTGCTCAAGGTCTAGGCCTGGGAGCATATAGTAGTCAATCAACTAGTTGGAGAGAGGAAACACCCGACCATGAGGCCATATGTTCATATTTATGCTGGTCGACTTGCTCAGCCTAGGCTGGGTAAGTTGGAGTATTGGAGGAGGATGCTGGATAATTTAGAGTCAGTGGTATGGTAGCCATATGTTGATTGTGAGCAATGGCTAGAGGACAACATGAAGATTCCAATCTTATGTTAGTCGATTTATCTGATTGGGCAGACCCATTTTATCATCGAGAGATTCATGCTATTGAGAGTAATGAGATAGTATTGCTGGGTTCAAGGGATGCCCCAGGGAGTGGCCCATTATGCACGACGATGACAAGATGCTACAAAGTGGGGGCCAGTGTTGTCTTATGATGCATCAGTGCATCAATTTCAGGGGTTATAGACCATCATTTGGGAGGTGCATTCAGATATCACTAATGCATCGATATCTGAGGAGTATGCCTTGTATATGTTCATGCACCCATTCCCACAGATTACGATTCTAGATGAGCCAGCACCATTGTTAGCGGAGGAGGAGGTAGGAGGTCGTGGGTAGAGGTGACAAAGAGAGGAGGCAGAGGAGGAGTAGGGTGAGGAGGAGGAGCAGGGGGAGGAGGAGGAGGAGAGCAGTAAGGAGGGGGATAGTAGCGATGATGGCGATGATAAGAGTGATGGGGGAGATAATGGGGGTGGTGGAGGACCAGGGCTAGATGTTGGTGAGATGAGAGTGCCTTGCAAGAGGCAATATGTGGAGGTTCGGCTACCCTCACCACAATAGCAGACACAAATTGTTGCGTTACAGGTGCAAGTTCAGATGCTGCAGGGTCAACTAGAGTAGGCTCTACTTATCTAGGCATAGGGATAGATACAGACTCTAACGATCGAGAGGGATGCTGCTAGGTAGCAGGTGTAGTAGGTACAGGACCAAATTACATAGGTATAGGTATAGGGACAAGTGCAGGGATAGATTACCATATTGACTATTGAGAAGGATGCCTTGAGACAACGAGTGGAGTAGGCCAAGGTCATCACTAAGAGGCTATAGCAGTTGTCAGTACCTCATATTATTTCAAAGAGGTCCACCGTACTAGACATGAGGCCGAGTTCTATAGAGGTCAATATTATGATGTGGTTCCTCCAGAGTGGTGGGAGATCTTTGCACAGCCTTGGTCTGGCAGGTCCCAGTCTCATACCATTAACATGGGTGTCACACAGCCACTTCCTAGAGATTGGAGAGATCCTAGTACAGGTTCGTTGGGTGCAGGGGGAGGTACTGGTGCTATAATGCCAACACCATCTGGGGGGAGCACGACATAGCTCTAGTTTATGATTCTCTGATGTACCTTGGACATGTATACACCTCTTTATTCAGTTGAGATATTGATGATTTTCCTCTTGTTTTTAGACTTTATGATACACTACCATTTTTGATATTGATGTATCTCTTTAGACATTTGGATATCCTTGTACAATTTGACATTATGATTTTGAGGTTATATGATATGCGGCGATGATTATTATCTATGTATCTATATGATGTTATATCATGATGATCATGGTGATTATGATGGATGCATTTAATTTCTGATGATATGATATGTTATGGATGCAAATGAGGATGCAACTGATGTGCTTTCTAAGATGTTTTATGAATGATGCCTATATGATGCATGTGATGGATTTTATTATGCCAATGAAATGTGATGTATTTGATGTTTTTGTACTTTTTCTCATGCAAATAGATGATGTAATGAATGGATGAATGTAGGATAATGTGATGGTACCTAGTTTTATTTATGCGATGATGTTTATGTGATGATGATGCTTATGTATGCAATGATAGTTATGTCATGTATGCAATGATGATTATGCTATGTATGCAATGATAATTATGTTATGTATGCAATGATGATTATGTGATGTATGTAATGATGATTATGTATGCTTTATGGATTTATGCCTATGCTATGTGAGATGAATTTTGATTATGTAAATGATGATATGTGATGTTCATATTGATTATGTATGGATGTAATGATAAAGGGATGTAATGATTATGTAAATGATGTATGATATTTTGTAATGATGATATGATTATGTGATGCAAATGATTATGCTTAACTGAGTTTGTAATACTTCAAAAATTCTAGGGTCTTAAGCTTAAATGAGTGAATCTATCCAATTTCCAAGAGCTGTGGGAAGGTTGCCATCAGTTGATTATTTGTTAAGTTAAGCTTGAAAAAACCTGACATATTTCCCAATTTTCTTGGAAATATGAAGAGACTCACTCATTTAAGCTTAGTGGACCACTTTCTTAATGCAACTATATGAAATGATTTGGATTATGTAAATGAGATGTGATGCACATTCTTTTTTTTGTGTGTTTTCTGATGCAAATATTATGATGTGATGTATGGATGAATGAATGATGTGATAATGTTTTCTAATGTATGCAAATGATGTGTTTTTGGTAATTTCAAATGTACTCAATCCATTAGTGCTTAGAGATAACATCATTGTTAAATTATTGTAGCTTTGGAAACCCCATAGATATAGATGAAAAATGACATGGATGCAATCTACTCTAACCATGTAGATCTCATATTCAAAAGTTGTCATTTGTAACAATTGATTTGTCGTGAATTTTATCATCATTGAGCCTTTAAAATGTTGAAAGTGAGTACAAGCATCAATGGCATATTTAGACCATGATGTTTGATAGTGCAAGTTAACACAAAAATCTAAGTATAATTAAACTGAGATGACTTGAGTATTGCTTGTGTAAATGGACAAGAGTTAACCATTTTCCTATACAAATTCAGAATTTCATTAATGATACTATGTAGAGAACATCCCATAAAAATTTGCATAGTAATAATGATCAACTCACATACAACATACAAAGAAAAATCAAACTCCTTCCTAGAGCCTCTAGTTCAATACATCATCGAAGTGCTTCAGAGATTAAAAAAAATCAAAGTTCAATGACTGAACATTAATGCCATAGTGATAAATCCTTGATTCAGAAGGAACCTCATCCATTTGAAGTGTGCTCTTGGTTTGATTGATTTGGCTATTTGATATGGATGATTGATGTGTTCATGCTTGTGTGATTGATGTTCAATGTTGAGTTGCACTATGATAATTTGTTTTGGGTTGTTTTGTACTACTGCTGTTTGTCTATTGGTTCAAGCTCAAAGTTTATTTCCCCTAGTGAGTTTAGGATTTTTCCCCCAGTCTAGGTTGAGACATGGCCGCGATGCCAAGATATGTACATGAAGCTTTCTGATGATAGGCAGATGGATGTCAAAAGAGAATGGTGAAAGTGAATGGTTGGCATGCTCAAATAGATGAAAAAGCTAACCTATCACAAATAGCGCCTGTTGCCAGGTTTTCACTACTTGTTTTTATTGCACTTTTTCATATTTTATGATTTTTTTAATTTTTTGATCTTTCACTTTTTTTTGTATTTTTCTCTTTTTTCTTTTTCTTTTTTTAATTTTTGATCTTCTTTTGTTTTTTTATCATTACCAAGATGCCTATTTTCCATGTTTTCATCAAGGAAACCATTTTTTTAAGAAATTTTATGATGTTTTTGTATTTTTTCAGGACTCTTTCTGATGCACTGGATGATTTAGGTGTAGAATTTCTTGAGATGTAGGCTATTAAGAGGTTCATCAAAAAAATCGCCTTTTGGTGTGGACAACTGGTATGATCCTGATCCGAAGACTAACACAATGACAAAGGGACCTAGCCAATTTGGTTCAAATTTTCCCTTCTTCTCTTGATCTTGTTGGTTACGGGGGTTCTCTTTCAGGACTAAATCACCCACCTAAAATTTTCTAGGCTTGACTCTATGATTGTAGCTTATGGATATCCTTTGTTGGTATGCTTTCAAATGGTCCATTGCATGTTGATGATGCTCGTACAATAGTTCCAATTCCTATAACCTAGACACTCTGTAATCCTCATCTGAAATGATCCCTTTTAGTGACACCCAAAGTGATGGTAGTTCAACCTCAATAGGTAGAATGGCCTTTGATCCATAGACTAGGGCATAGGATGTTACTCCCATCGGGGTGCGAATACTAGTTTTGTAAGCCCATAAAGCAAGGTTCAATTGAACATGCCAATCACGTCCAACCTCATTGACGATTTTCTTCAAAATTTTTAGGATAGTCTTGTTTGAGGCCTCTTCTTAGCCATTTCCTTGGGGATAGTATGGTGTAGAAAACTGATGTTGTATATGGAACCTCTCATAGAGTTCTTGGACATCCTAATTTTTGAATGGTCTATTGTTGTCCATGATAATGGATTGAGGGATGCCATACCAACAAATGATATAATTCAAGATGAATGATGAGATTTTCTTTCCTGTGATGGTGGTTAGTGGAACAACTTCAATCCACTTTGTAAAATACTCTGTGGCTGTGATAATGAACTTGTTTCCATTTGATGAAGATGGATGAATTTTCCGTATGAGATCAAGTCCCCATTGACAAAAGGGCCATGTTGATGCAAAAGGTTGAAGTTCTTGTATTGGTCCATGGATGAGATTTCCATGAATCTGACACTTTTGGCATTTCTTGATAAACTGAAAAGAATCCCTCTCCATAGTCAGCCAGTAATATCCCAAACAAAGGAGTTTCTTGGCTAAGGTTAAACCACTTGAATGAGTTCCACAAACACCTTCATGAACCTCTCATAAAGCCATTTCAAACTCGTCACGTTCCAGATATCAAAGGAGAGTTCCATCAAGACCTCATCAATAAAGGGCATCCACGATAAGGACATGTTGGGAAGCTTGATGAATGAATTTTCATTTTTGATTTTGGGATAGGTCAGGTCGGAGGGTATTATCTTTTAGGGAATTATAAATTTTCTCGTAGATGGAAGTATTAGCCTTGGCTAGATGGTAGATCACTTAGGATTCCGGGTTGTCATAAGATGGGTTGAATAGTTGTTCCACCATGAACTCGTAATGACCTCATTTCTCCATAATCTGTAAGAGATAAGTAATGGTCGCCATGACATCAACAACTTTGTTGTCGCTTCTAGGAATCTACTCAAATATTATTTCCACAAAGTACTTTTTGAAGTCATCAACCATTCTTTTATAAGGCATCAGCTTGTCATCCTTTGTTTTGTAATCATCATTTACTTGATTAATGACCAGTTTTGAATCCCCATAGACATGTAACTCTATGATCTTCCACTCGACTGTTAATTTGATTCCAATGATCAATGCTTCGTATTCGGTTGTGTTGTTGGTGCAAGGAAATATTATTCTATAGGATTTGGGAATGGTATGTCCTTGTGGTGAGAAAAACAAGATTCTGACACCTGATCCATGTCGTGTAAAAGAGCCATCAAAGTACAAGACCCATTGTTGTGTTGATACCGTTAGGACATCAACATATGGAAAATTAATGTTCATTAGAAGATTGACTTGCAATGGTGCTTCAACTAACTGGTCTACGATCTCTTTTCCTTTGATTTCCTTCCTATCGACATATTGGATGTCAAATTCACTCAGCATCATGACCCAATTAGCTAGTCTTCCAATTAGATTAGCTTTGCTAAGAAGGTATTTTAGTGGATCTATCTTAGCTATTAATTTGATGGTATGAGTTAGCATGTAGTGTCGTAATTGTTGGGTAGCGAACATTACTACCAAGCAAGCCTTTTCAATGAAGGTGTAATTGATCTCATAGCCATTTAAAGTTATACTGATATAATAAATTTCCCTTTCTTTTCTTGTTAAATCCTCCTATGCTAACAAGGCTCCCAATGACATCTCAGTTCTTGCTATGTATAATAAAAGTGGATTTCCTTCTATTGGTGGTATTAAGACAGGTGGAATCATTAGATATTGTTTTAATTGGTTGAAGACCTCTTCACATTTCTCATCCCATCGGAAAGATACATTCTTGTGTAACAAGTGAGTGAAAGGATGGGTCTTGTTTTCTAGTTGTGAGATGAATCTTTGGATTGATTGAAATCTCCTTTGCAGAGATTGTAATTGACTGATGTTCTTGGGCGGTGACATCTCCATGATGGTTTTTACTTTTGTAGGATCTACCTCAATGCTATTTTTTGAAACTATATATCCCAAGAGTTTGGCTAAAGTCACCCCAAACACACATTTCTTTAGGTTCAGTCATACATTGAAATTTTTTAGTCTGGTAAAGATTTTATCTAGGATATCTAGTTGTCCTTCTCTGGTGTATGATTTGGCTAACAGATTATCCACATAGTCTTCCATGAAGGTATGCATCATATCATGAAAGATTGTTGTCATAGCACACTAATAAGTTGCTCCTGATTTCTTTAACCTGAATGGCATGACATTCCAACAAAAGGTTCCCCACGAACATGTGAAGGCTATCTTATCTTGATCCTTAGGTGCAGTTTTGATTTGATTATAGCTAGAAAAACCATCCATGAGTGACAACATGCCATGCCCTACTGTTAGGTCCACAATGATGTCAATGTTGGGTAGGGGAAATTCATCTTTTAGGAAAGCCTTGTTGAGATCCCTAAAATCTATGCATATTCTGATGCTCTTGTCTGGTTTTGAAATAGGAAAAATGTTTGATATCCATTCAACATAGTCAATTGGTATAATGAACCCAACATCCAATAACTTCTTCAGTTATGCCTTTACCAATATGGCAATATGCAGATGCGTTTTCCTTAACTTTTTCTTGACTAGTTTTTCCCCTACTGGTAGTGATAAGTGGTGCATGATGAGTTCTAAATCAATCCCTTGCATGTCAGCATATGACCAAGAAAAAATGACTTGTCTTTCTGTGAAGAATTTGATGAAGTTTGGTTTTTCTTGATTTGTCAAGGATTCTGCTAGATGGACAATCTTTACTATTTCTTAATTGTCGATATTGATAGACTAAGTGGGTTCAACCAATACTTTAGAGCGAAACTGAAATTATTTAGGGAGTGTGTCAAATCTTCCATCCTTCAATGCGTCAGAGAGGTTTTTTCCATTGGATACACTCTTTATTTTTACTTTTTCTAGATTTGATACTGCCATTGAATGGTTTTCACCATCAGATCTATTCCCTACATTATTCATTTTGTAGTTGGAAAATTTGACACTCTCTTGGTTGGAAGCTAAGTTGTTATGATGTTCAATGGTGGAATCTGTTTCGGGATTGGCAGAACAGAGGAAGTTGACAATGGCCTCATCATTTGAAAAGATGGGGATATCAGACGACTTAGTTTGATCTCAATTTGAGTTTAGGATGTACTAGGGGTAAGGGATAGTTGGATTGGTTAAGGTAACATGCATTAAGGGTCTTGATGGTAATGTCTTCGGATTGTCCAATAGTGAAGTCAATGTCTATAAGGTAACTCTCCTCTGAATTATCCATTTGCCTTCAAGTCTGGTCATCTTTGCTAGAGTCACCAATATGTTGTGATCCTATTTCAAGCAATCTGTAACCTGAACTTTAACCCTCCTCATGTATGGGTGTATACTTTTTCACCACATCAATTTCCTTATCATGACAAGACTCTTCAAATAGCGAATCCCACTCATATTCATTTGAATTAGTTTCATGATCATTACTAGCTTGTAGTTGTAGGATTCTTTCAATAACTTGTTGTCTGGTTTCTTCTCTTGATTCTTCTTTATACCCCAATCTTGTTTTATCCATGGCTTGCATTGTGATAGGTTGTATCAGTTCTATGATGCCTTCTTTCCTTTTACCGATAGGACCTTTTCCCTCATACCCCATATTTTCTAGGATTGTCTTTCCTTTTCCGTATTGCTCTGTTTGCACACTTGAGGTGGATGGTTGTGATGGTTCTTCGTCTTTGTATAACCAATTTAAAAACTCTTTGTCGTCTGACTCATCCACTAATGTGCCTGCCCTTACAAAGGTGCCATCAAATAGTGTGATGGGTTGTGATTATTATTGTCTTGATGTGGATGGTCGTCCATGTGATTTGGGAGAAAAGGAGAGTTGTGATAAACATAAGGATTGCTCAAATGAGTATTCCCCCATGCCTTTGTATTTTAATTGTATCTTGGCCACTTGTTTCAATAAGGACTCAAGTTGAATTTCCTGATCTTGTGGAGTAGAATTACCAATACCTTTTTCTTTTGATTGATCTTTTATCTCAGGATGTTTTGACAAAGAATTTGATGTACTTTCTTTACTTGAGGGAGTGGAATCACCGATACCCTTATCCTTTGATTGGTCCTTTTTCTCAACCCACTTTGATAAGGAATTTAGTTGTTTCCCATTATTTGATGAACCATGAGTTGGAGCTTCCCTGTTGTGTGGTACAAAAACATCTTGGGTAGTCTTGAGGGTGTTACAATATTGGGGGTTGTTTGAGTTAGTTGCAATAGTGATTTTCTACCCATTGAAAGGGAACTTCAAACACTAGTGATATGTGGATGGCACTGCTTCCATGTCATGAATCCAAGGTCTTCCCAAGAGTATGTTGTATGTTAACTCTTTGTTTAACACTTGGCATACTATATATCTGACAACTGGTCCCACTTGAATCGGTAACACTATCAACCCTTGTGAAGATCTCTCCTCGTCATCATATGCTTTTATTGTGATTTTCCTTCTAGGATCAATAGCATTTTCTGAATAGCCTAGTGCACATACAAGTTTCAAAGTATAGATATTCAGGCCATCTCCTCATTGTTTATGGATTAAGACCTCAATGTGGAGGGAAGTGTTGTGTGGATGGTTGATAGATACATCATCATGTTTTGAAAATGATAAGTAGTGTGGTGCAATCAAATATCCCACCATAGTCTGCAATTGGCAAACCTCTAAATTGTTTGGTACTGTGGTGGTGACGAGCTTGTTCCAGGATTTCCTTGTGAGTGGGTGAAATCTTGAGAAGTTCTAATATGGATATTTGGGCAGGTATTTTCTGCAACTGATCAACAATGTTATATTGGGTTGTAGGGATAGCAGTGGTTTCTTTGGACGTGGAAGGGGTAGCTCCTTTCAATGTTACCTTGGCTTGTCCTCATGTGATTGCATTGATTGGTGAATTGTTTTGTCCTTCTTTGATTTTGATAACATTGATTTGATTGTCATCTGCAATGATGTCATTGAACAAATTTATGGGCACAAGGTCATTGATTTGATGTGAGGTAGTGTTGATGTCATGATGCTGATTTTTAATTGCAATGATGTTTTGTTCATGTTCAAGGGTGTTGTCGTTTGTTGGGTTATCAATTGCAATAAGATCTGATTTGTCATTGGTTTGATCATCAACCACCTCAATATGTAGAATGGTGGCATCATAGACATAGTTTATGTTCTTTCCTTTGGTATTTCAAGAAGAAGATTCCCCTTTTTTGTAGTTGGCTAGAGGGTTCTTGAATGCCCCCTGATCATTGTTTGTTTGGGGTCCTTCTACAAATATCGTCTTGTTTTCAATTAAGTATTGCATCAAGTGCTTGAATTGCATGCATCCATTGGTTTTATGCCCTTTGTTGGAATGAAATTCACAAAAATGAGCATCATTCCACCATGGAGGCTTAACTTGTGGCTCCCAAATTCTTGCCTTTGGTAACATTATGACTTTAGTTTTGAGAATTTCCTTCAATGCCAATTCTGATGATTATCCAAAAGGGGTGAACCTTCTTCAATTTGAGGATGTTTGATATGAGGGTGTTTTTGATCCAACATTACCTTGATTATTTCTTTGGTTGATATTTTGGTTGTTGTTTTGGTTGTTGGGTGGATTTTTGTTCTGATTAGTTTTGGTGGTTGTTGCTGTCAAGTTGAATACAGGTTTTGTATTTTGGTTTTTAGTTGTACCATTGTTGTTACCCACGTTCTTGTTTCGTTGCCAAAACTTTGGTTTGTCATTGTTGTTGTAATTGTTAGAGGAGTTTGATGTGTTGTTGTTGTCATTGTAAAGTTTAGTGACTCCTCTTTTGACCAAAGATTCTTTGATTTTAATCCCATTTTCAATCAATTTTTTGAATGTGGGTGGACATTGCAATTCCAACCTATAGCTCATCTTGTCATTTAGGTTATCAATAAATATTTCCATCTTCTTTTTCAGGTACGGGATGAGAATATCTTATGAACAACCTTCTCCATTTTTGCAAAAACACAAGGAACGATTCGCTCTTTTTCTGTTTTAAGTTACAAAGGTCCTTCATTGTTATGTCATGTTGAATGTTATAAGAATATTGGGTGATGAATTTTTTGACCAATTCTTCAAAGGTTTTGATGGGTGGTGCAAGTTTTGAAAACCATTCAAGGCATTGTCCACCTAGACTTCTTCGGAATAACCACATCAAATAAGTTTCTTCATGAGTAAATTCAAGACTAATGGTTCTAAATTCCCTCACATGATCAATTGGATCTATTTTTCCATTGTATTTGTCATATTTCAAGAATTTGCAATGTTTGGGAAAAGGAATTATATGGATAGCTTTATCAAAGGATATGGACAAATGTCTTGGATCAAATATCATTTTGATGATCCCCTTTGCATGTCAAGAATTTTTTGTTGAAGGATCTTCATTTGATGAGTTAGGGAAATCACTTGTTCTATTTCTTTTTCAAGCTATTTGGGAGGTGCTTTTAGCTAATTCACATCAAAATCCTCAGGTAATTTGACACCTTATTTAGCTAGCATAAGGGGATATTTTCCCCCATTTCTTTCAAAAAAAATTTCTAAGCATTTGTGAAAGTTTGGATCTTGTTCCACATGTTGGATATCCTCCTCGGTTATTTCTTCCCCTTCATTGTTGTGAATTCCATGGAAAGGATTCTATTTAGCTTCCACCATGGTGTTTTACGTCTCACTATTTTGAGTTTCAGTGTTTTGAGTCTTGATGTTCAGAGTTTCGATGCTTTGAGTTTCAATGTTTTGTGTTTCCAATTCTTTTTCCTTGAGTTTCTATTTTTTTAACCTTGTTTGAATGGGCATACAAGTGTTATAGTTTTGACTAAACTTCAATCTAAGTTTGGAAGAGTACCAAGGATTACAACTAAGTGAAATAGAATGACAAATTCTAATGAGAATAAGTTTTATTTGACTATATATCTTCATTTCGTGATGAAAGGATGGTAAATATTGATGATGAAACTAGGCTTAATAATCAAAGGTGTGATAAGTTTGATGATTTTGGCACTTTGAGATGTTAGATCTTGGTTTAGGTTGGAGAATTCCACTTGTAGAGGTCAATTTTAACAAGTTTAGACTCTATGGTACCTAAGGAATGATTTTGGACTTGAAGAAGATTCTAAATTTTAGTTCAAACTGTGAAACAAGGGACAAGTTTAACTCTTGGGTTTTACAATTAATGGATGTGCTAAAACAAAGCCTAGATGCGCTAAAATATTTGATAGATGCGCTAAAATAGAGGATGAATGTGCTAGAAAAATGCATAGATGTGCTATAACATAGGCTAAATGCACTGGAGAAATGCACAAATGCGCTATAAGATTGCCCGAATGCACTAGAATAGAGGGTTGATGCACTAGAAAAATGGACAGATGTGCTACAAGATTGACTAGATGCACCAAAACAGAGGATGAATGCACTATAAAATTGCACAGATGCGCTAGAAAATGCAACGGATGCACTAAATTGGGAGAATGACACAGTTTCTTGCAAGTTTGTGTTTGATTTTCTGATTTTCCAAGTTGTTCCAAAGGATTTTTTTTTTGAATCAAGGTTTTCACTTCCAATGT
>VDFB02255316.1:0-18446 GCA_007258455.2 Sequoia sempervirens | reverse complement strand
CGCTAATGGGGACCCCCAGTTGCCTGCTAGTTTTTAGGGTTCTGTCTCCTTGCAACGGTTACATGAGATCACTTTGCCAAGAGCTTCAAGTCAGTTTGCCGAGAGTCACCCGAGCCGAGTCAGTAATTCATGCTTGAATCAGTGCGTAGACGTCATGGAAGCGCTCAGAAGGCCCAAGAGACGAAGATCGACTGTAAATTCGGCCAATTCTGAGACTTCCTATTTTTTAGGAAAAGTTGCTTTTTCGATTTTTCATTTTTGGCATTTTTGGACCAAACGAGGTTCCCTATTTTTTAGGGTTGCTTTTTCTATTTTTAGAAAGTTTCTATTTTTGGAAAGTTTCTATTTTTAGAAGGGTCCCGAGTTCTGAAAACGCACTCAGAAGTTCGAAAAACTCAATAGAACTCTCAGAAAATCAAAATGAAAAAATTTGAAAATTTTTGAAAATTTGAAAAAAAAAGTTCAAAAAGCATGAAAATCAGACCAAAATGTTCAAAAATCTGGAAAAACCAGTTCAAGATCAATCAGATCTGAGGGTGAAATCATAAAAAATTAACTCAAAAATGGTGAAATCTGTGAAAAATGTGCTCAAGTCTGGAAAATTCGCCATAAAGGAAGGATGAAGGAAGGTGTATGAAGGTCTGGAAGGTCATGGAATTCGCCCAGCAGCTAAGGAGGATGTCCAAAAAAGTCTTGAAGTCCACCCAGCTCTTAGGAAGCATATCCCTGCATCTTAAAGGAACATCCTTGCATGCTCTAAAGTCCGCCCAGCACATCCTTGACTCCTATGAAGTCCGCCATATGCCAAGAGGTTCATCCTAAAGGTCTTGGAAGTCCGCCATCTTCAAAGAGGGATATCCTATAAGCCTCCAAAGTCCGCCCTTGCATCATGAAGCACATCCTTGACCCCTTTGAAGTCCGCCACCCATGTCCTTGCATGCTCTAAAGTCCGCCATTTACTCTAAAGGACGTCCAAAAGGCCTTAGAAGTCCGCCATATGCTTGAAGACTCGTCCAAAATACTAAGGAAGTCCGCCCTTAAAAGGTGGGACTTGGCTGAAGGCTATTGAAAGTCCGCCTAGGCATGAAAGTAGGGAAAAATCAACATATTTGCTAAGTGTTGGCGCCCAGCTAAGGAGAATTTCGAAATTTGGTTAAGTATGAGGGCCTAAAAGGGTGGAAAATCCTTTCCAAAGGGATAAAATGATGAGAACAAATGCTAAAGTGTTAAGGAAGTCCGCCATCCACTAGAAGGACATCCATGGTGCTCGTCCTAAAGACTTACAAAGTCCGCCATATGCTTGGAGGAGCTAGCAAAGTATCAAAGACATCCATGATCTTGTCCAAGAAGCCAAGGAAGTCCGCCCAAGATGATAAGATGGTAAGATTTTTGGCTAAGTGTTAATGCCAAGTCTAAGAAGAGGTTCGAATATTTGCCTAAGTACAGAGGCTAAAAGGATGAAAAATGAAGACGTTGGCCAAGTATTGTGACACTTTCGAGAGGACAAATGCCAAGATTGAAAGGACATGTGCTAAAGATTATCAGGATGTGGCAAAGAATAAAACGGAATGTGCCCAACTCGATGAAGGAAAAGAGATAAAATTTGCCTAAGTATGGAGAAAATGTCGAGAAATTGTCAACTTTGACCCAAGAAAAATGCGCAAGGCAGGGAGAAAGGAAGGATCGTCCTTGGCCAGAAGGAGGAAGAATATGTCAGACATCAAGGAAATTCGCCTAACGAAGACATTCGGACAAGGATTTTTCCTAGAAAAATTCGACTGAGCAAGGAAATATTTGACTTTGGCAGAGTGAAATAAGCTTAAAATCTCGCCTCGGCAAAGAAAAATAGGGATCTGGCAATGAAATTCTCGACGGAATGGCTTAAGATTTGGTTTGGCTAGACGAAATCAAGGACGAAATTGGAAAATAAACTCTCAGCCAAGAAAAAATGAAGGAAAATCGAGATAGCCATGGGTCCAGGACGAACGGGTTGGAATTAATTAAAATATTTTAATATTTTAATAATTAATTTTCAACTATTTGGAAATTTGAAATGCCTTGGACAAAATCAAAATTGCCAGACACGAATCGGACGAAAGTAAAGCACGCCAGGCGGAGATGAAATCCGGCAAGAAGAAAATTAAATTCACCATGAATTTAATTAAAATATTTAATGTTTCATTTAAAAGTTGAAAAATCAAAAAAATAAACATTAAATAAAAAAATCGAATTTTTGAAGATCAGTAAGATTTGTCCGGATAAGTTCGAGACTGATCCTTGTCGGAAGATAAAAGGAAACTTGCCTGTTTGGAAAATGAAAACAAATCGAGATCGAGAAAGATTACGGCAGTTGCTAAATCGAATTCAATCTCTCAGCATTATAATGAGTTTCAGCAACTCATTTTTTTTCACACACAGCTGAAGAGAAATTTATTCTTTCTCGAAATTGTCAGGCAATTAATTCGTCCATAAGCAAAGTCGAATTTTCCCAGAGGGAGAAGCAGTGTTATGCTGAGGAATTTTTCGCGGGAAAAGAAAAAGAGAATTATTCAAAGCTGAATTCTTCTTGAAGAGGGGCGCACTTTTCAAAAAAATCAGATTTTTAAATCTGATTTGCATTTAACGTTCCTTCACTGAGGTTTGGTAATTGGTCAATTAAATTTGCTATCTTTTCATGTACTGTCATCTTGACGAAGCTCTGGCAAAATTTTCAATTCCATTCAAGTCACTTTCAGCTTGCTTTTTCGCAGCAAATTTATTATGTGAACAGCTGAAAGTCAAATTTTCAAATCCAAGGCACGAGGTTTAAATAATTAAAAAAAGTCTTTTTATTAATGTTAATTTTATGACTGCAGGTTGACAGACACGGCGGGAGGATTATCAAGAAAGCTGAAAATGAAGTTTGCCAGCAAGGGTGCCCAGAAAGAGACCAAAGTCATCTCAAAGTGGAAGAATGTCATGGATACTGACCTCGGACATGTGGATTTTGACGAATTTAAGAAAAGAGTATACGGTCAGAAGGGACTTCCCACGGCAATAGCCAGAAGAATGGTCAGAAACGGGATATTCCAAGCAGCTGGATTCCCTCCGGCAATGGATTGTGCAGAGTTAATGGTAGAATGTGCTCGCCATTATGATGCCCAGAAAAGACAGATTATCGCCCCTGACGAAAGGATCTTGGCACACCTGAACGAAGTTGCAATTCAGGAGACCTTTGGCATCCCTGAACATTCAAGAACGGTCTATAAGACCAAAGAAGAAGCCAAAATGCTATATGACAGCAAGTCAGATTTGTGCGCCACAACAGTCAACAAGGTTTGGATGGACAAGCCAAAGCCGTCAATCAAGAAGTTGCCCAAGAGGCCTCGCCGCACGGACTTCAAGGAAGACTTTGGAGATATTGTACTGATGCTTAACAGAATAGCTGGCAACCCGCAAGGCGCCTTCTTTGAGAGCTGGATGTACTATTTCATCGACGAGATCACCTCTGGAGTCAAAATGTTCAACTGGTCACGGATGATAAGTGACAACCTCCATGAGCAACTGATCAACCTTGAAGAGACCAAGTCTTTTCACATGAGTTCATATGTGATATACCTGTTGGCCAGATCATACAAGTATCCAGGATTGATCTACAAAGGCAAAATTGGCAACGGGGAGAATGAGCTCAAGCCTTACGACTGCTATCCTCAGCTCCAATTGAAGGAGAAGACTCACTTCAGGAGGGTGCATGATGCATTCCTAATGCATATCACCAGAAAGCTCCAAGGAGGAGTGCATCAAAGGCTGAGCCATGAAGCAAAAAGTCTTATCAGCAAATACAGGTCTTGGTTCATCCAATTCCCTAAATTCACATATATCAGGATCCAGGGATTTACTGGAAATCCCTATAAATTGCCTATCTATCCGACTAATCGGATGATATTGCTCGAGGTTTTAAGACAATTAGAAGAGTACCAGAATATTCAGAGGCCGACCAAGAAGGCGTCCGTCACATTCCCATTCTTCATCGGGAACATGCTAGAGTACTGTCCATCCGCACAGGCAGCTGAAAGTGCAAGACTAGAGATCCAATGGTATCCTTTCACGGCATACAAGTCCAGGGTCAATTATGACCCACATCATAATATCCGGACAATGGAAGGGAGAAAATATAAGCACAGGATGGAATTGGAGGATTTCTGGGCAAATGCTGCGGATGAATATGAGGTCAGACGGAAGATGTGGTCCAGGATGTCCTTGGATTTCATGAGAACAATTGAGTTCTGTCGAGTGCCTGATCAGCTCCAAGATGATGGAAACCACGTCCAGCCTCGCTTTGAGGAAAGCCGACCTCTCCCTCCAGTAAAATGGTCAGAGCCAGAGCACGCAGACCTAGCCACCCTGATGAGGCCAGTGACGAAATATTCTCAGTGGTGGGTCGATTATCATGTTCAGGAATTAAGACAGAAAGGAGTCACGCTCACATATGATTTGTTGAGCGAATCAGAATCATATTCCTCTAATGTTGGTGCATCCCATCAAGACTTGGTCGGGATTGGAGAGAAAAGAAAAGAAATAATGCCAAGTGTTGAACCTGTTTCCAAGAGGCATAAAGGAGAGCCTTCTCGGTCAGCAGCATCCAGGAACATTGACCAGTTTGTGGCCAATATAGACGACTCCTTGGTGGAAATGCTTGAACCTCTTGCAGCTCAGGAAGTAAATGATGAGCCTATTCAACTAGATGATGAAGAGCCTGCGTCACCAACAGGCACAGAAATTTTAGGCTCAGACAATGACCTAGAAGCTCAGGATAATGCCTTAGAGGAAGGAATGATTTCCGCCCTCAGAGGGATAGTGGATGTTCCAAACGAGGACGAGGTTCAAGTAGAGGATGGCATCGAACAGTCGACCATTCCAGACTGGCTGTTGGAGAGGATGAAAATCCAGGTGCCTGCTGAGGCTCAACAAGAAGAAGAAGATGATACTGCCGATTTCTTGGCAAGATTAGAGCAGGTTGCAGTCAAGAAGCCCGCCAAGAAGTTCTCCACCATTCAGAGGAACGAGACAGGCAACCGTTCCGTGCACATTGCAGTGCCTATAGTGGACAAGCCACAGGACGAAATCACTCCTCAGGAGTATGCTATAACCACTGTTGACCTTGGTCCGACCTCGAAAGGTCAGGAAGTAGAAGAGTTAGATAATTCCGTCTCGACCATTAAAGCGAGACTGGAAAAGGAAGTGACCAAGAAGAAAGAATATAAAAAGGAGGTCAAACGTCTCAAAGAATATATACAACATTTGACCCAGCCGCTTGATCAGGGCAATGCGACCGTTCCTCCTCTCCTCAATTCATCACAGGAGGTGACTAGGGAAGTCGAGCACAGAATGGTGACGGCCAGGGAAGCACAAGACTGGATGGCAAGTGAAGGCACGGAAGCGGCCTTGTTCATGGAAAAGTTGGCACTGGCCTATGGACGAACTTCTTCATTTCTTTCCAGATTGATGGATATGGCAGAAACATGGGAAGGTGTCCCGGATATGCAAGAAAGGCTTATTCCAAGCCTTAGAGTTTTGAAGAGCACTCCGAGAGAGGAGTTGGTTGATAACAAGGTGATTGCTGCAAGGGCAGCATATGATTTTCATCACTGGTTCTGGGCAGTGACAATACGAGAAGAAGTCTTGGAGAGGGCAAGAGTCGATGGACTTGGAATCGAAGAACAGGTCAGGAAAATCCAGGAGAAGATTTGCATGATAACTACTGATGTGTTCGACCGTGAAGTCATCCAGGAGAATGACATGCAGTTGGAGAGATTGAAGCATAAGGTTCAAGAAACTTTCTTCTCGACCGCTGGACCTTTCTTGAAACAAGACTTTGCGAGAGTGGCAAGACTCTCGTCCATTCGAAAGGATTTTGAGAAGCAGGAGGCAGATTGGGAAGGTACTTTTGCTAGATGTGTTGAGAAGTTGGACGGACTTGAATTCCGGATCAGCATGCTGCCGCCTGTCACGATGGACGAGGTCATTGCAGTAGTGTCCAGATTCGCCAAGCACAATGCCACTCAAATGGATAAGGACGCCTCTCCTTGATTATAACTGGAACTGCCACTTTTCTGATAGTTTTCTGATGGTTAACTCTTGTTATTTTGGGAAACCCTAATTAGGGTTTGGTTGTAATAATCTCGGCCGTTGATCTTGTTTTAATCTCGGCCCTTCATTTCATTTTTGGAGCTCTATATAAACTAGTGCTCTCTCATTTTCATTTTGTGTGGAGACAGATTATGTATATTGTCGCATTGAGACTATTTTGAATGATAAAAGCTCTTGAGCATGATTTGCCTTGAATAACTTCTTATTGTTGAATAGTAAGCGAGGTTACATATTATCTTCCGCCATAGATTAGAGTTAAAGTTAGATTAGGTGGTGCCAGGACTTTTCACACATCGCCTATCTGATGGGGATCCCCCACTTTTGTCTGCTCCGTCTTTGGCTTGCTTTCCTCCTCTCTCGCCCTGCTCTTTCTCGTGTCCGTCTTTCAAGCCAGTCCGCTATTGAGCTTAAACATGAAATTGGGCTGCTCCAAATTAGGTTTTGAACTTGCTGGTCAACTGGTCAAGTAAAGTCAAGATTGAAAATTGAATCCTAACATTGTTGTCAAAGAACATCCAGAGCTTCCAAACCAATTTTCATCAGATTCTCACAGTATTTCATTATTTTAGTAAGTGTGAAATTCAGATAATTTGTCAACTATTTTTGAGATTCCGACAGTCACACTGCAGATTCGTAGTGGTCAAATCGCTGGTATGCTGAATCATGTTCAACTTATTATTTTAGTAATCAAGCTTCCTAAGACGACTTTCGTGGTCCACTTAGATTTTCTTGCATGTCTGGATATTCCTTCCGGTTTTTCAAGACCTCATGGCGATATAACATGCAAGTTTCCAGATGATCACTTTCGTGATTCACCTTCCGAGGTTGCTTTTTAGGGCTCTTGCATGTCGTTTTCTACGTCAGTGATCTCGATGGGTTTTTCGAGAGTCACATGGTGTGACATGCAAACGAGATTCTCACCAAGAAGGAACTTGGTTATTTTAGTGTGTGTGTCCCAAGCACCACCCAAATAGCTCAGATTCATTGTCACTGTAATGCCACGTAAATGAAGACAAATCTGATCTTTTGATACTTATGCGCTGCGTTAGGTTTACCGAGCCTAAAATAGCATCAAAAGTCAAAATCTTCAAAACTGATGTAAACCATCATGATCAAGATTCTCCGTGCTATCTGGCTGTGAAATTAGGTCAAACTGAGTACTACTATTTATAGTAAGTCAGATTGGAAACATGCTAAAAATAGTAAATCAAGTGCATGCGTCAGTGCCAGCCGACAGGTCACGTGGTGAGGAGCGCCTCATCAAAATTTCAAGTCGATCCGAGCAATGGAGCTATCAGAAATAAGAGCTTACTATTTATAGTAAGCCACCTTCAGAAACAGGCTATAAATAGCAGGGTGACTAAAAGTGGCAGTGCTGACAGGATGATAAGGTTATGAAGAAGCTACGTTTAAAATTTCAAGTTGATCTGAGCTTCAGAAATGCAAAAATGAGAAGGCTTACTATAAATAGCAGGGTGTGAAAGTTGGCAAAAACGAAGAAAATTTTCTAAGTCCAAAACTTCTTCCTGCAGCCATGGCAAAATGCGCCCAGTTGATGAGGAGGCATAAAAAAATTCTAAGTTTGAACTTCATCCAGTAGACAGGCCTAAATGCGCCAAGTTTGAAAAAAGTCAAACAAAAGTCAAAGATGTTTATCCTGCAGCCATGACAAAATGCGCCCAAAATGAAAGAATGAAAGTTGAAAATTTCTAAGTATGAAAAATCCGCCTCACCCCTCAGAATGCGCCCATCCTTCACAAGCATGAAAATGCGCCCAAAATTCAAGGTGGTCAAAGCAAAGTCAAACATGAAAATCCTCCTCATGCATCAAAATGCGCCCAAGGTTGATGTTTATCCTGTACACAAGGCAAAATGCGCCCAAGCTCATCCATGTGAAGACAAAATTTTGGAAGGTGAAGGGTCACCCAAAGATGTTGGAGATTTCATCCTTCACAAGTATGGAAATGCGCCCAACTTGCATGCTTGTCCTCCTCACCCTCCTAAATGCGCCCAAATGAGCTCACATGAAGACAAAAAACGGAAGTTGAAAAGCCACATGAAGGCATTTGCAAGTTCGTCCTCCTCCTACAAGGAAATGCGCCCATGTTTGGATGGTAAATGGTAAATACAAGTGGTAAATAAGGCGAAAATGTTACCTAAACATGGTGAAAGGTGGTAAAAGCTTGGGCGTTATCCTCCTTCATGGCTAGAATGCGCCCAAGGTGGTGGGCCTTAGATAATTTTGCTAGGCGTGATTTCTCCAAGAGTGTTGGACGCCTAAGGTGATGTGTAGTGGAAAATATTTCAAGGTGTTGAGAGTTAAAATGAAGTGTGCGCCTATGTTGAGGGAGTTATAAGATGATTTTTTTTTAATATTTTGAGGGCGTTGGAATTTCCAAAGTGTAATATGCGCCTATGGTGTTAAGAGTTCAAGTATGATACGCCTAGGGTGGTGAAGAAGCGTGTGATGGAAAATGTTTGAAGGGTGATATAAGGTGTTAAAAAAAATCTTGAAGGCGTTGAAATAACATGAAGTGTGCTAGGCGCCTCAAGGGGAGACAAAATATTTTCTAAGTGTTGAAAATTCTCTAAGGCGTTGGGCTTTTGAATGAATATTTTCCAAGTGTGGAGTGAAGGTAAAATGTGCAAGGCGTGCCGGGAATGTAAACTTTCTTCCATATGAAGTTGATTAAAAATTCCTCTCCACTGGCAATCAAAATTTTTCTAAGGCAAGTTTTCAAAAGTGCAAGATGATTTAAATATTTTCTAAGGCAAATTTATTTTCCTTGGAAAATACGCCTAGAGCTTCAAGTTGATGAAAATTCTCAGAGCACGAGCAACTTTTCTCAGTGATGGAGTCAGAGACAAGGATAATTCAAGTTCTTCAAATTTTTCAAGAAGTCTGGGCAACACAGAGTAATCACAAGCGAAGAACGAGTTTAAATGATGAAAATAATATTTTTCTAAGGTTCAAAATTTAAAAATTAAATGAACCCGTTCGTTGGGTACCCATGAATTCGAGGCATTCTGAAGAAAATTTGCTTCTGGGTACTGAACATTTGCGATGATGAATGGATTTCCAAATCTTTCAAGCTTCGCCGACACTTTTTCAGTGAAGAATTTAATCAGTGCTCAAATTGTGAATTTTCCTAAGGGAAAATTTTAAATTTTCTAAGGCAAATTTGAATAAAATGAGTTTTCAAGATGAATTTTCTTCGAACGATGAATCTGAAGTCAGTTGCCTAGATAATTTTGATTAAATTCTTCGAGGATGAATTTTCCAGAGCAGATGATGAGGTTAAAAATTCGAATTCAAGTGACAGAGCTCCGGCTGGTGAGTTAAAAGAAGATGAATTAAATCAAATTTTCAAAAACAAAATCCAGAACGCCAGTCAAAGTCAAGTTTCTAGAAGAATAATATTCCCGACGACTGGAGACAAGTGTCAGAAACACCAGGGAGGGAAAATTCGAATTCTTAAAGTGGAGTAGTGGAGTTTAATGGCACTGGCTAAAATTAACGTCTTCTAGAATTTGAATTTTAGCTATAAAATGAGCAAGTTTTTCATTCACTTTCACAGCTGAGAAGGGCGAATTTGCTAAGTCCGAGTGAGTTGCTGGAGAGCTTGAAGGAATTCGATAGTTGCTTGAAGAAGACGCCTTGAGTTGCTGAGAAGTATTTGTTGAAGTATTTGAGGACGTCCTTGCTGATTAAGGAAGACGTCTTGAGGCTTGAGAGGTACGCCATTGCTGAGTAGAGAAGTGTTTGCTGAAGATTGAACTTGCTTGAAAGAGGTACGGCTTTGCTCGTCTTGAGGCTGAAATCTGATTTGTTGAAGTTGCCATTTGAGGGACGCCTTGAAGTAAGTTGCTGAGAACTCAAAAGTACTAGCTTGCAAGATTGCTAATTGATGGTTTGGAGTGCAAAGTTAAGAAGTTTGCTATTTTGCTGATTGCTGGTTTGAAGTGCAAAGACATAGAAATTAAAATTGCTGATTGCTGATACAAGGTCATTCAATTTGCTGATTGTGAAGTAAAATCATCTGAGTTCACTTAGAAACCCGTCCTAAGTGTTGAAATTCGAACTTATTGAAGAAAAGAAGCTGAGGTTTGCAAACGTGAAAGATATTGCAGCTTCTAGAATTCAACTGCAGCCCCTATATCATGTATCATTTTTACAAATTTAATTGCTGATGAACGTTCGTTATGTTGCAGATGGCTGAAGCGAGGACAACCGGAAAGGACAATGGTGCCTCAAGACAGGCTATGATCAAGAAGCTCAGCAAAACATTCATGCTAGAGTCGAAGTTCATTTCAAAGCTGGGCAAGTTGACGTACACTAACCCGGGTCTGGCCAACTTGAGACCTTCAAGAACAGTCAGCTCGATTGAAGTCATCGGAAGCCAAATACTTTCGCGACAACATTGTCCGGCGGACTATATGTACGCTGGTTTTCCGCCAGCCATTCAGTGCTCAGAGCTTATTATGGAGTGCGCCAACTGCTACGAGAAGGAACACCGGTCTATCACGACACCAGATGGCCAAGTGCTTGCCAATCTCACCCCGGCAGCCATTGGTGAGGCTTTCGGGATCCCGGTGCACAGAAACATGATCTACAAGTCCAGGGAGCGAGCGGAGCGTATGTATGCTTCTGCTTTTGAACGGTGCATGGACACAATTAACACTCACTGGATGAGCACTCCGAAGCCGTCTCGTGCGAAGTTGCCGAAGCAGATCATAGCCGAAGACCTGAAACAGGAGTACTGTGATCTTATCATGTTGCTGAGTCGGGTAGGTGGTTGCCCTCAGTCTTATATTTTTGAGCCTTGGATGTTTTATTACATCAACCTGGTGTTGGAAGGAAAGGATTATGTCAATTGGGCTGAGATGATCAGCGACAATATACATGAGCAGCTCCTGAGCTTGCGAAGGACTAAAACGTTTTACATGAGCTCCTATCTTGTTTACATGTTGGCACGAATGACGAGGTACAGAGGGATTTCTTATAAGGAACCCGTCGGTTGTGGCTCTCATCAATTCAAAATCCATGAGGCGTGTACATAGTTGCACCTGTCAAGCACAACCTACTACAAGCGTGTCAACGATTCATTCACCATGTACATTACGAGGCTGCTTCAGGAGAGGTTACACCACAGAATCTCTAGGGATGCCCAGGAGCTAATTGAGAGGTATGGGTGCTGGTTTATACAATTTCCGAGATTTTCATATATTAGGCTGCAAGGATTTTCTTCATACCCTTATAGGCTGCCTAAGTACCCAACCGATAAGATAATAATATTAGAGGTATCCAGACAATTGCTTGCCTTTGACAAAATCCAGAAGAAAAAGAAGAAAGGGGGGATAGAGTTTCCAATTGTGATGGGCAACTCGGATGAGGTGTGTCCTTCGATACAGGCAGCTAGGGAAGCCGAGAGTGAGCTTCAGTTTTATCATTTCTCATATCATACTAGCCGACAGCACTATGACCCACACCATAACATCAATTGGGTTCTGTCGGAAGAATTTAAACATAAGGCCACCATTGAGGATTATTGGGCTGATGCAGTGGATGAGATTGAAGTGAGGAAAAGGATGTTCTCTAGGTTGCCGATTACTCTGATCAGGGAGTGTGAGGTAGTTCCAGTTCCGGACCAGGTCAGCGAGGATATGGATGTAGTCCACCCGGATTATGCAGCAGTTCGAGATACTCCACTTCCGCCTATAGATTGGTCAGAGCCCGAGGTTGCTGATCTTGATACTCTTTCCATCCCGGTTATGACATTCACCAGGTGTGGGCTGACAGAGAGGAACCGCATTGAAAAGTAGAGGTCAATTCGTCTTTGACTTTACAATATGATGGGAGATCAGCCATTTCACCACAGAAGGAAGAAACAGATACACGGGTCCGTAGGGTCCGGTGAAAAGAAATAATTCAATGAGCCTCCACGAGTCAGCCAGCTAAGTGCACCTTTGGAGACACGCTCTCCAAGTATACAGGAGGTGTCTTTGTTTGCTGATCAGAGAATTGCAGTGAATCAAATACCGGTAGTACAGGATGATATTCAGCCTCCACGGAGAGAGTCAATTGGCCAGAGTGCCAACGTACCTGTCAGGATTGATCAGCACGATGATGAGGGGACTATTACTGACCCTCAGTTTCAACAGGAGTTAGAGGCGGCCATGAATGATGGCGATGATGATGATATAGTGTCAGGAGACACTCAGCCACTTGAGGACAATGAGCCTCGCCAGAATGAGGAAGAAGTGGAACAAGTTAGAGAAGTCGAGGCACAGGAGCAGCAGCCCTTTGATATACTATATGAGGTGCCCGATTGGCTTAGAGACAGAATGCGAAGAAGCCCGAGCGAGGAGATTGATCCAAATAGCCAGATGGAAGAATTTTTGAACCGATCGCTAGTTCTCCAATCAAGAAGAAGGCAAGAAAGTTTTCAAGATCTCCACGCGATGAGGATGGCTCTCGTGACTTTCATGTTGTTGTCTCCACGAGTCGCAGTGTGACCGAATGAAGCAGCTCCTCGAAATTACGTGGGTCACCACTCGATTTGGGACGCCTCTACTAGTGCCTCGCATTGTTGAGGAGTGTGATAACTCCTTCCTTGCCCTCATGATAGATTGTTCAAGAAAGAAGGAAAATATAAGAAGTTGAAACGAGAACACGTGGCCTTGATTGACACGCTCAGCCAGCTTGTCTCGCTCGAGGCGGATGTACCAGTTGATAGAGCCCATGTTGGTGATATTCCAGAGAGTCGACGTAAATGGCTTAGTAGAGTTGGGGAGGATGGCACAGAGGCGCATAAATGGGTCACGTGAGTTCGCGACTGAGATGAGAAATTTATGGAAGACCTTGCCTTTTCCTTTCAGCAGGCCTCTACTATTTTGACACGGATGGATACGGTGGATCAGGCTTGGGGCGATGCCTCTATCTATCATAGTAAGGTGATCCAGCGTCTTGAGGTGTTGAGGCATGTGCCATTGCAAAGTTGCCGATCGATGGAGGCGCCATTCAGCTTAATGACCCATATGATTTCCTGCGGTATTCTTCGCTAATACCAGTATGCGGCTTCTTCGATGCAAAGACAGTGCATTCCAGCCAGTGGTACACAAGGCTGGGCGGCTGGTCATCATAGATGGAGTTCAGAACACCTTCGAGGCCATATTTGCTAGGCGGCTGAATCCAGATGAGATAAGTTTTGATAATTTGAGGGGTTTGCTGGTTCCCTTCTTCGCAGATGTTAAGACCTTTGTACAGGATGACTTTGAGAATACCGCTACATTCTCCACTTTGATCCAGAACACGCAGGACTCATTAGCTGCTTGGAGAAAATCTTGTACAAGGCACGAGCACTCAGTCACGGTGTTAGAGTTTCAGTTGGATTGTGTTCCGCCTATTTCAGTTCATGAGGTTGAGGCCGTACTTAGCAGATTTGTTGAGTTGGCAGTCAAAGAGAAGGCCAATGGGAACACACTACTGGACGAGGATCTTCTAGAAGATTGAATGTGGAGCATTTATTACATTTTCTATTTTTGGGAGTGAGTGGGAATCTCTGATTCATTTAATGTACCACTCCCTATTCTGGCAGTTTTTAGGGTTAGGGCTGAGGTGGCACAATTCTCGCCACTCTATTGATTGTAACCCTAGCCGTCCTTTGGGACTTGGCTAGCTATAAAAGGGGGAGTCCCCCTCATTTGCAACATAGTTAGACAGTTAGAAAGTTAGAATCAGAGTAGACATTGAGAGAGCTTTAGAGCTAGATAGTGTAGTATTGTAGAGCATTTTGCATAATTTGGAGAAGAGAGAAAGTTTTCCCTTTGAAAACTTTTGAAGAGATTGTTGTGTAACACATTTTATGATAATAGATCTTTTCATTGATGATGGAATTCGCCTTGTCATGAAATGCTAGCAAGGTTTCTTCTTCCTTTCGTATCCAAGTAGATTAGATTCATGCAAGTAGCTTACTTCAGTGTGTGGTGTTTCATTGAGATAGCTTTACTTTATTCCATACCACTAGCGGCTTGTTGATGATAAGTCTGCCTTGCGTGGTCAACTGGACATTATCTTGTGCTTAACTTCGGTTGTGGTTTATATACTTATATGCGTTGTTCTGATGGTGTACGTATGTTAAACTATAACTTGAATACCTTTTGCTATCCCCTTTGAAGATTGCACCGATTTTGCTGAGGCTGTCCGACGGAGGCTAGGTGAAATCCGGTTGAAGTCTATTGAAACGAAGCCCCACATACCTTGCATTTAGAATAGAGTATAAATTTCTTAGGCCCCTTTCCCCTTTTACTTTCCGTACTTTCTTATTAGTCTTAGGAAAAGATACACATTGCCAAATCATACACGTAAGAATTCCCCTTCAATATCATACATTAGCTGCTGACTGCAAGAAATCTGGACAATTGTGTAAGTCCCCTCGTACGAACACAGCAATACACATCAACCAAACTGGGTCTATTCGCACTAAAGGAACCTTGGAGTTGAACATGCGAACTTTCTCGCAATCTTAGCGCATGGAATACTTTGATCAAGAGAGGACGGAGTAGCCCAAAACTATTTTGTTACGCATTGGTAGGTCACAAAACCGTGATCAACATCGCACTCTCTAGGTATTCATGTATTTCAATGTCGGTTTTGACCTTCCTGCGAGAAGTATTACGGATTTTGACCTAAACAAAGAAGACAACTAGAAAATATTCCAAAACCCTAAGTGGAAAACCATTTTGAGCACTTGTGATCAAACACTCAAATTTGAGAATGTAAAACTACAGATCTATTAACAATCAAAGGACAAAAACTATATCGGATCGTGTGCAACAAGGGATGAAACCCCTTTGGCCAAAGGACTATATCACCAAAGATCATTTCCAAAGCTTCCATGGTGGTAGCTATCAGTTCACAAAGGGTCATGAATGTCGGCAAAGAGCCCATAGTCCATAAAAGCTATTGCAGCAACATTTGTAATATTTTCAAGAAAATTGTAAATATAAGAAAGGCCCTATAACTCCTTGTGCTTGTAATCCGATTCAAAATAGGTATCAATGAATGCAAATCAATATTTATTATTTGGGTTCCTCACATTTTATCAATGTTTTGAATCTGCAATTTATTTTGCTTGGTATCCCAAACCATAATTTTAGGTTTAGGGCTATTGAAATAATGAAAGAGGAAAAATTGGGTTTATAAGGCTTCTAGTATATTAAAACCTTAAATTATTTGTCTCAAAATAGTCTATGAAGGGTCCTTTACTTAATAGAGGTTGCAGATTTAATGTGGGGTCATTACAAATGTTTATTTCTTGTTAAAAACGAGAACCCAAGTTCAATTACTATTAATTTTGATTGGGGACATTACATTGGTACTAGAGTAATCAATTAAATAATTTTTGAAGAAAGTTTTAAAAGTAATTGCATTAATATTTTATCCAGGGACACTACACTTTTCCCTTTAAGTTATAGGTTGCAAGTTCAGCTCCAAAAGATGAATGTAGAGGACACTATGGTGTTTCAAAAGACACCAATGTTCCATACAAGACACAACCACACCCATAGAAACATGGTCACACACATTTCTATCTTCCCACAAACTATTACAAAAATAAGTACCAAAATCAAATTTGACAACACCAAAACCTCCTATTTCTTCTTAGTCTTCTAAATCTACTTCAAACCTAGAAATAGACACATTTCTTGTCTCCTTACTGTTGATACATGGTAGTTTAGGTCTGATATGAACAATGATTGCTATAAGCATCATCATTGTTATTTCGATCTATCTGCTCTGTAAGTATTTCTGGAAATAAGAAATCGAACTCATATAAATGATGATCATCTACGCCATGCTTGATAACGCGTATTTGTTAATCTGTTTAAACGTGAATGATTATTAGATAATCTGGAACTCGCATGCTCAAAGAACACGTCCCTTGAGCGGACGTGTCTCCAAGTGTGGAGACACGTCCTCTCAAGAGGCGTGTTCCTTAGACATGGAATCCGTGCGCTCAAAGGAACATGTCCCTTGAGCGGACGTGTCTCCAAGTGTGGAGACACGTCTTCTCAAGAGACATGTCCCTTTGGATGCGGGTCTCCCTCATACAAAGGTTGGGTTCATTTCATTTTGCAGAATATTGAAATCCATTAATGTTCTGCATCCAGTACATTCTACAGCAAAGAGAAGTATTCAGAAAACGTACATTTGTCTCAGTATTTTTCTTCTCAGAATTTCTGTCTTTAGTTTATTCATAGTATTAGGATCCCATCCTGTTGCAGATTTGTTTGCATTTACATGGTATCAGAGCCACGTTGTGTGAATCCTAATCAAATCTGAATACCAATCTGCTCAAGAAAAATTCGTATTTTCCAGAATCGAATTTACTTCACATTCTTCATAATGTCAAGCGTGATCAGATTTGAAGATCGCCTTGCAGGAGCAGACAATTTCACATCATGGAAATTTAGAATCGTGATGATCCTTAGAGAGAATAAATTAGATTCACTTGTGAAAGAAAACTTGGAGGAACCAAAGTTTGAATCTGAGAAAACTCAATGGACAGAAAACAATGAAAAGGCCATGAAAATCCTAGTAGATGCAATTAGGGATCACATAGTGCCCATCCTAGCAAAACATGAAACTGCATACCACATGTTCAAATCTCTTGAGAAAACTTATGAGATTAACAACACATGCAGGACTCTTGCTTTAAAAAGGCAAATCAACAATGCTCAAATAAACAAAGGAGAGTCCATTAATGCATATTTTATGAGGATTACTGAACTAAGAGATCAACTATCCACAATTGGATATCAGATTGATAGCAAAGAATTAACTCTAATTGCACTAGGTGGCCTACCAAACTCATGGGAGTCTTTTGTTCAAGGAATAAGTGCAAGATCCAAACTCCCTAAGTTTGACAGGCTAAGAACTGATTGCCTTCAAGAAGAAACAAGGCTCTCCTCAAAAGAAAACAAACAGAAAAACTTAGATGAGGATATTCATGCACTCAACACATCGTCTAATAAAAGGAATAAGAAAAACACCTACAAGAAAGGATCTTTTAAAAGAAAGAGAAATCCCAATGGAAAGGGATCCTCTAAGAAGAAAGACATTTCTCAAGTCCAGTGCTTTAGGTGTGATCAATATGGCCACTATGCAATGAAATGCCCTGATAGAACAAAGCAACAAGCATCCTTTGCTAAAGTAGGAAAGTCAAATTCAGATCATGAATCTGAGAACTTTGTGTTCTATTCAGCATTATCTAGTCAAGTATCTAACAATTTCAACAACTGGGTAATTGATAGTGGTTCTTCGAGGCACATCACAGGGTTCAGAGAACACCTTGACACTATGTCTGAAGAGTCTGATGAAGATGTTACAATTGGGGATGACTCTACACATCAAGTAAAAGGGGTTGGAACTTGCTCCGTTACATTGAAATCTGGTCTCTCCCTTCAACTTTCTAGAGTCTTATTTGTACCTGGTATAAAGAGGAATCTCATATCCATCTCCGCACTTGAAGACAATGGTTATAGAGTTACCTTCATGGATGGGAAAGTTCTAGCATGGCCTAAAAACTCAACAATCAAGAAAGCCCAAATCATAGGTGTAAGACAAGGGTACCTTTACAAACTTTGCACTGAAGTCAATCAAGCCCTTACCCTTAACACCTTTGATTCAAATGAAATCTGGCATATAAGATTAGGACACCTTCATTTCCGTGCCCTACCTTCTATGGAAAAACTTGTTACAGGATTACCTAAGTTAAAATCATCTCATGAAGGAAATTGTAAAGGTTGTGCCTTAGGAAAGAATTCAAAGGGATCCTTTCCCACTAGTTTGAGCAAAACTCTTAATGTGTTAGAACTGGTTCATTCTGACTTATGTGGACCTATGTCTATACCTTCTAAATCAGGATTTCTTTACTATGTCATATTCATAGATGACTTCTCTAGGAAAACCTGGATCTATTTCCTTAAGTGTAAAGAGTCATTAGAAATCCTCAAAAGGTTCAAGGAGTTCAAAGCACTTACAGAAAACTTCTCCGGGAAGAAAATAAAAACCTTAAGGACAGACAATGGGAAAGAATACACCTCTGAAGCTTTTAAGGAATTCTGCATGAGTGCTGGAATTAAGAGGGAGTTCACAGTGGCTTACAACCCTCAACAAAATGGGGTCGCTGAAAGGAAAAATAGAACCATTGTAGAAGCTGCCAAAGCAATGTTGCTTGACCAAAACATTGAAACCTCTTTCTGGGCTGAAGCCTCTAGGACTGCTATCTACATCCAAAATAGATGTCCTCATT
>VDFB02255315.1:0-27688 GCA_007258455.2 Sequoia sempervirens | reverse complement strand
CATACAATAAATCATCATGATCAAGAGGGCACACCCTAGGTCAGATAGAGGCCAAAATAATAATTGATTGAAATGAAAAATGATAAATGGATATTGCTACTTTGAAATGAAATCTTTGTTGAAGTGATGTCCACACCATGAATTACCACCAAGGGTTGTTTGATGGATGCTTTAATGGCTTGAATACCTGCAATAGGTTAGTCCATAAAACATAGTAGATTATTATAGCTAGCATGTAGAGGATAACTCATACAACTTCATAATAATGGCATGATTGATCGTAATAGCTCCTTGTTCATAATTTCTTCCTTCTTTATAATGCCTTGCAAACATGATATTGATTAATGAAATTTTATAAAATGGTGCTAACTCTACCCTTGAATTGCTTTGAATAATTTTTAGGATGCTTAATTACTCAAAAGATTTGTGAGGATTTCAAATGGTGAAAAATATGTATTTATTTGAAATTATGTGTTTTCTTATAATATTAATTATCAAAAGCCAACAAATGAATTCAAAATTTTAAATGTTAAAATTCTAACAATAACATATTTTTAATTGGTCCAAAATAGGCTATACAAGGGTAGTGGCACCTTAGTCCAGACCTATTTCGGGGCTTTTGCTATCATTAAATGAATAATTAATATTAATTCCCAATTTCATCCCGATTTCCTAAAAATAACCATAGAACGAGTAAATTATAAGCACGATTAGGTACAAGTACATAAGGGGGAGCTATATAGTGTGTGAAATTGTTAGGGGTGACAATTTACGATGTTACAAAAATAAACTATTACAAAATTTGGAGAATTTAGAGAAAAAAGATAGAAATAGGAAGTAGAATTAGAAAGTATAGACAAAGAGAAACCTAACATGTAAATTTGGTGCAAAATTATCTAGATAGGTGCATGGGCACCCTTGTCCAAAAATGCTAGGTTCTAGGGTTTCACAACTTGTATCAATGCATCATAGTATGAGGGTCTTTGACAGTTGAGATCATGTTTCAAGTTTGGCATTTTGTGAGTAATCAACTTTCCCCTAATTTGTTGATGAAAGGTGTTTTAATGCTTGGCTTAGGGTTTTTAGGCCTTGAGATCTCTACCTCCACAAATAGCTATGATGATAATGATATAAAACTCATAATCTAAAAAGAGTAGAGGGAAATGGATAAAAATGAATGAAAATGACATTGTTGTAGCTTACCATTTAGATCTACATTCCTTGTAGGACTAAAGTCAATTTTGTCATCACATACAAGGATAAATTAGAGGATGCTTGGAGATCCTACAAATTCTAGTGCTCATAATAAAAAATAAACATAAACATGAAATTTTTTGCAATGCATAAACATGATTTTTTTATGCTTTAAAAATGTAATTGACTTGAAATATTGTTATAGATCTTCTACTTATTTCTACTCTTGAAATTACATTATCACCTTTTAGGATTTCTTAAGAGATCAAAATTTTATTATATGTTCAAATGGGAGGAAAGGCTTATATTTATATGATTTTCAAAATATTTTGCATTAACTATTATGATAAGCTGAGAAAGGACTTTGAATTCATAAACATATTAAGGTTGACAATAAAATTTTAAGTTTCCTGGCCTGATTATGTGGGACAAGGGCACTAGGTACCTTACTCTAGCCCTTTTTAGCTTTTCTTAAGTCCATTAAATAAATATTTAATTTAATTTCCCATATTTCATTTAGTTTCTTGAAAACAACAAATAAACAGGTAATTTTAAAGCATTATTAGGTACATGAACTTAAGAGAGAGCCAATCATAGTGTGAAATTTTCAAGGGTGACAATTTTTATGTTGAATTTAGTCCCCACTTTAGTGAAGGTATAAAATTATGCTCATATTCATACTAAATTAGAGAGAAGCCAAGGAGTCCTTTCATCAAAAATCGAAGAGGTAAGATGACACTTAGCTAGGGGACATAATATCCCCCAAGCTAAGGATCCTACCAAATAACAATGTTAAGATAAAAGGAGAATATACACATATAATACATAAAGAAAAAAATCATATAGCAATCCAAACAAACACAACACATACATGAGGAAAATATAGAGCAAACATGATGCAAACACAAAGAAAACAAAAAGTATACATGAAGTAAACATGGAGCATATAATGAATACACGAAGTAAACATGAGTAATATACAAGACATGCACAATCAAACATGAAACATCTATGAATCATAAAAATATGAAGTAAAACATGATATACACATGAAATGGACATGGAGCAAGCATGAAACAACAAGGTTAGTATACACCATCTAAAAATTTGATACAACAAGGAAAATTAACCTCAATATAAAAGGTTGTCTCAATACCAAGCATCATTCATCAAATGTACAAACATGTAAGTGAATTCTAAAAACAATCAATACAACAAAAAGAGGGTGCATTATCTCTTTCTTCCTTATTTAAGAAAAAGAGTGGTGTGGTAAGAAAAAAATTACACGCAATTGGCATACTCAATAACTTAAAAATTTAATTAACATTAAAGGTTGAATGTCTCAAAAATCATCTCTAAATTCATAGTTAGTTTTGTCTTAGAAATTCTCTCAAAATTGCAACCATAAATGCATTTTAGATACTCGAACACCACTATATTTTATTGTTTAAATCCTAAACAATATACTGAAGAACAAGACCATAACATACATAATCATGTCACTATCTCTTTATTTGTCTTTCATTTCCCCCCTCTATAGGTTAAAAAAGTAGATCTTGTACATTCAATTGGAAAATTTCATAATAATCACTTGGATTTTTCAACAAAAGAGGAGCAAAACCATTTAAGTAGAAATGTTATAAAAAAATGATGTCTACCCAACAAAGAGCATTGACACAAATTTATAAAAACTTTCTATAAAAAAGATCACTATCATAACAATAACAAAGCAATGAACACTTAAAAAATCAAAATAATAAGCATAGAAACTATAAGATTACATGATTGAATCTCATACCTTTCACAACTTATTGTTATATCAAGATCACTAAGCACTTTTATTTTTTAATAGGAACAACACACCGAAACTCTATAACAATACTAAAATTACATAATATAAAAATAAAAAATAAAATAACACCAAAAAAATATATTCTATTTAAAAAAGAATTGAGAAATTAAAGAATTAAATGAAATCCAAAAAAAAAAAGTTTAGTAATTATGTTGAAGGTGTTCCCTATATGAAATGGACAATCTGGTTTCCATGATTAATGATTGAAATTGCTCCTTAAAACATGCAAGATTATATAAATCATATTGTTCATTCATTTTTCTATGGTTATTTATGTATCTACATGGTCTAAATGCTTGTCTTTTAGTCTCCTTTACCACCATTCATTGTTCATGCAATTGATGATGTTGTTGCTTTCGAGAGTACATATCCATGAATGTTTTTTAATTTTTTCAAAATTTCCCCTTTTTTATGGTGGTCATCATTGACAACACGTCACATTAAATAAAACATTTGAGAGAAACATAAATTTAGGTGCCAAAGGAATCATGATTTGTAGAGAAAAATGAAATACAATAGACCATACCCTACACAATAGTGTGTACAATAAAATAGATAGTTCACACACATACAAAGCATTGCATGTTATTTGATACCACAACACATTTTCCTTCATAAGGATTGTATCTAAGTTACAATATGGCATGGGAAATCAAACACTACCTCATGGTCAGCTTTGAATTATTATCCACAAGTAACCAGAGTAAACAAGCAAAGCAAATGGCTAGACAATTAAGGGACTGTATTAGATGATCGCTGACCAAAATTCCTAAACATAGTTACCCATAAGAGAGTGAACAACCAAATATATTGGCATAATATTTTAAGGGTTAATTTGGTTGTATACAAAATTTTAATTACAAAGGCAAGGGTTAAAAATTGGTCCCAATGGTCAACCCCCACATAAAAAAGAGAACATGCACGTTGAGTAACCTTTCAAGCTAATTTGGGAAGCCTTCCTTAATATCACACATCTCATTGAAATTTCCCATTTCTAAAGCATAAAATGCAGATCATATTTTGTACATGAATAACACATCTTGTGGAAAGAACCCATTTGTTAAACAAACAATGCAAGATGAATTTATTTAAACACTAAAATATTCATATCCTAAGAAAGGAATCAAATGTATCCTTACCTACCACTCAAATTATTTCTAACAACCACCTCTAATTGAATTAAAAAATAAAAAACCCCTAAAATTAAAAAAATTAAACCCTAACTTAAGTTTAAGAAAAGAAAAAATAAGAACTAAACTATGGGTGTTTGAATTAATACCATAGCTAGCCAACAAATGCATGTACTTATGATTTATCGATGGTTGCATGGGGAAGAGATCTAGGTGTAGCAAAGGTTTGGTGAGTTAATAACTTCATAGAATATATATCATACTAGATAGTTTACAAATGAAGAAGGAAGAGAGAGCATTGCATAACTCTTTCATTATAACCTATATGACATTACATATGATGTAGGGCTACATTGGAGACATGTAACAAGTTAAAATGAGATAATTTAGATAGTATAAATATGTAGGAAATAAAAGCACAAGCACATAGAGAGTATTGCATTGGATAGTTTGGATGTAGAACAAGTGGAAAAGTGGTATCCATAATTTTTAAGCAGGCTCAGACATTTACCCACGTCCATCGAGTGTAGTATTCAATATGTGACATTGGAATATATGTCAATTATTTATTATTTAATAGGGAGAGCCGATATTAATGACCAATTTTTTGTTGTAGGTATTGTATTTTTTCCAAAATTTTGCTTGTTGACCACTTTCACTTTGTAAGGGGCATTTTTATGACAACTTTAATATGGGAACAAGAGTGCAGAGCAAAGTTTTAAACATAGACCTTTTTTTGGTGGCACACCACATCAAAGCTTCAATTTATGTGAACCAACTTATGATGCAAGGAAGACACACTTTGTGAATGCCTTGATCATGTTATCTACTATGAACAATAGGTGTTCACACTTTCTAATTACATCAAAGGTTTTCCCTATGTGAGCTTCATCGAGCTCATTTTATCCATTGACAATGTAGACTCTCAAACAAGACATGCAAGATGATTTGAATGATCATAACTATTTATTCACTTTTTTCCCCATAGTTTTTTCATGTTCACCTTTTTCCTTGTCATACATTCAATTTTTGCCTTATTTCGACCCATTGTTTTATTTTGCCTGCCTTTATTTTTTTTTTTCGTTTAGAATCCTCCCTTCCCTTCGGTAAATAAAATAGTCATATGTGACGGGTGGGGAAACATTTGCATCTTATTTGCTTAACATTAATTTTCTACAATATTATGCTAAGGGGATTCAATTATTGTGTTTCCAATTTGAATTTATCCTTTTCTTTTTTCATGATTTCTATAGATTAGTTTAAACAATATTATATAAAAAGATATTATCTATTGATCATATATTATGATTATATTTAATAATATATATTATATAGAATATAATATACAATAATATATAGAAATTTAATTTAAATTTTATATATAATTAAATAACAAATATTTAACATATTTAATATAAATATATACTTCTAGAATAAATTTCATTTAAATATATAATTTATACTATAATATTATACTTAACTTAATAGTAATTATCAATTGTAACCTTTTTAGATAGTAGCTAAGGGCGAGGATAGAATTAAATGATGAAAGTCAAGTGCAGGAAATGTATGTATCTGGATGGTTTAAGGCTAGTGATTCGAACACTGTACAAATTTTATTTTTTGATTAGTATAGGGTGCTTTCCCCATAGCAACTATTTAACTATAAAAAAAAACTTAATAGTAATTATATTTGTATTATGTTAGAACTTATTTAAATCATAATTAAGTTATGCTCATTATTTACCCATTGGCTTTGTACCTTTTTAATAGTTTTTATTTTTTAACTTTATAAGTTTGATTTTATTTACAAATTTTAATATAAGGTCAAAATTTTAGCTTTAACAATTTTAATAAAGTTTATTATGGTTTTAATTTTTGAAATTTCGTTAATTTAAAAATTTAACTATATTTATTGAATTTAATTTATTTAAGAATTTAACTATATTTTTTATAGAGTTGGACTTCATCTCGTTTCTTTGCAAGTTATGTCTTGCTTTGCAATCATTTGACCTTGAGTGTTTCCTTCAAGCATTTTGTATCATGCTTGTTCATGATGATAGTCTAGGTAAGGGCATGTGTGTCGCTAAGCTCATAGGTTTCGTTGCCCTCGACTGCTATTTTGTTTAGCAAGATGGGATATTTAGTTTTCAATCAATCCTTCCATGTTTTGTGTAAGGCCCCACCTTGCATGTGATTAGTAAAGCTCTAATCTATTTTATGTGTTCCTAAATAGATGGTAAGTTTTATTGTGGATGACAAATAGTGTGATTATTTGATAATATTCTTGCTTTTCATTCTAACATTTTATTTATTCTATCGTGAAGGAGTTTGGAATCATAAATTGTAAATATGAGTTTGAATTATAAATGAAATGGTTGCAAAATTAAATCTTATTTCAGCTATCAGATTAATGTGATATATGATTGTTGCTTATGGTTTCATTGGTAATTTGCAAGAAAGGAAAAATCAGTATGAGAAGGGAAGACCATTCAGTAGATCAAAAGACATCTTTTGGTGGTGATGAATTTGACCCCCTTTCGAGGCTTAGAAAGAAATAAAGTTAACAAGTTGATAGAGTAAGGTGGTAAGAGTTGATATAAAAGGGATGAATTATATTTTGTGTTGAGAGGGTATTTATTTGTGTGCCAAGTGAGTTGTAAGTTGAGGGATAAGGTTTAGGAACCATTATCCAAGTTAAAATTCGGATAGGTTCTTAAATGGGTCTTTAAAGAGTGTTGTTGGTCAATTTCTTTCGTTGGGGTATAAAAATAAACTCTCTAGGGTCTATACCATAGTGGTAGGGGTCAAGTAGGCATACAATAGTGCCCCTAGGACATGATTTGACCCCTGAAAAATCCTCATTATGGAGAGTGACGAGTTTTGAAGAGAGGATGTGATGGAAAGATGGAGGGGTTGTCCAAGTGCATGTTTCTTCTTCAATAAGGAAAAAACTCCCATTGATGGAGGTAGGTATACTCCACACCTCCCCATTCAAAGGTGGCAAGTTGAAACTCCTATATTTGGGGATGAGGAAGGAGTGGGGTGTTACCCACTTCTCCTTTTGGAGAACTCTAGTTGAGATAAAAGAAAGGATGAGAAGAGGAGAGGAGTCCTTCCTCTTTTGAAAGATTGTGATTAAAATGGCTTGGCTAGGAGAGGAAAGATGGATACAAAAGTTCAATTCCCTTCACCTATAGGAAAATAGGTAAGCTCTTTCTATTCTAATTTACCTTTGTTGTTGCAAGGTGTTATAGTGTATGGATCATGCTTGCACGTAGAATGTAAAGAACCTAGATACATACAATTTGTGCTATGTTAGTTTATCCCTTTGTAGAAATGAGAAAAGACTCCATGCATCATTGTGGAGCTAAAATAATTTTTTGCTCGAGGGTATGGCTAGAGCCCATGAGGCTCCATGACGCCATTACGGTGGGGAGGAGAGCAGGCCTAATTCCTTTATGTGTTATTCATCGTATTTCTAATTATTGTTTGTAATAGTAAAGGTTGGTATTATATTGAAAAAAAAAGGGATAAAAGAAATAGAGACCTCATTTATCGGCATGTGTTCTTATTGGATGTTGAAGCAAAATATTGTTCACTTTTTGGTGTTCCTACTTAAGGATTTGGTGATAAAGTGATTGGATATGGCATTGCTCACGAAGTATAAAATATGATTTTGTATTGTGTTAATGGAAAAAGTGCAATGGACTAATGTTTTAAAAAGGGGCTAATGTAAAAGATATTGCAAGGTTTATTGGAGACTCTATTTCAAAATTTCTTGTTATTGAAGGTAGAGGTAATATGATGATTTTGTAACTTATTTCGAAGAGTAATGGAGCATACAATTTAGTGTTTATTATGCAAAGCTAATATGACATTATTTATAAATGTATTTACATGGTTAATATTTATTTTATGTAGTTTTATAATGACATGCCTTCTCAATACAATATGTAAATTTTAAAGATGCACTACTTGCTTTACATTTACCCAAAGGAAAAACAAAAGGAAGTAGAAGCACATTTTCATAAGTATTTTATAAAAAAAAGGGAAGATGTCTTTATAGAATGAGTCTAATATATATAATATATATATCTAATAATGTATGTTTTTAAATATAAATTTATTTTATAAATATTGTATCATTTATATTCTGTTCATTTTGATATTCAAAAAAAATTTATATATCATCATATTATGTGTAAATAATAAATATATATTGAAATAAGCAAGTTATATTTTATATATATATATATATATATTAAAAAAATAATAAAGATGTAAAATGTAATAAAAGGTTTTTTTTAAGAATTTAATATTTATTAAAATGCAAAACAAAATAATAAAAGAACTATAACAAATACCGTCTTGCCCATATATTTAGAGTCTGTTATTGCTCTGTATAGTTGGTTCTTAAAAAAAATATAAAAAATAAATAAATAAAAGAACAGATATCTCAATACATAATTAGAGATATTATTCTTATGCTGTTTTGTAATTCCCCCATAAAATGCAACCAAACCCTGTAGATTTAAATAAATTTATGGACAGAAGTACATGGTTGGGGATTAAAAAAAAAATCTTCCTCTTGCATTTCAGATTTAAAACCAAAACATATATATAACTAGACATGCTGAAATGAAGTGTATTTTGGCTGTGGCATAACAACAAAGAAAACAAAAATATATTCTGGGAAAACTTGGTAATTCCTTCTCACTCTGTCATTGACCCAATTCTATTATGGGACTGCAAACAAAAAAGTAAATAAATAAAACCAGAAGTAGTTACAGCTCTATGAGCCAATAAAATAATAATAATAATGTTCATGCAAAAACAGTCTGCCCCCATTTGAAAAGTCCCATCCTTCCCAGATGCGTTAGTCTATGGTGCAGCAAATAAATCTAAAAAAAATATTAGCATATATGTTGCCTTAGAAAGTAAAGATGATGCTTTACAGAGAGGGGGTAAGCAGGAACCTGTGACATTTTATTAAGCCTTCTCCCCTTTGGGCCTGTTTGGACTCATTTTCTCCACTCTCTGACCAAGCTTTGTAGAAAAAAGAAGGGAGAACGTGCTGGGCAAGATGTCAAGTTAGAGATTTTATTTTATTTTCTAAGCATGAATGAGAGCTTTTTAAGGAATTTAGAGCTAACGACTAGTAGGTTTGAGGGCTGTCTATTACTTTAGGAGTAGTTCGGTGATAAATGAAAGTTGCTATTGCTGTACATTTTCAGCATGGTGGGAGAAAATAAAAAAAGAAAAGAAAAGATAGTCAGTAAAACACCATTACTAAATGCAATAAATGATGTTGAGAGAAGATTGGGGTTTTTCCCTCTTTTTGTCAAATCATCAGAAGTGAAACGTGCTTAGCAAGCCGATCCCTTCGCATGTTGTGCTACTGATTTCATACGTCCGTGTCTGTTCATTAATTGTGGTAAGTTGTACTCACACATATATGATTTCTGACTCCAGCCAAAATTGTGGTGCTAAGGCCGTCCATGGCTGCTGGTCGTCAAGATCACATTAAAAGAATGGTCAGTATTTAAGAGGGCCCTACAACTATAAGGTATATCGATATTAGCGTTGATTTTGATAATGTTTGCTATGGAACTTGAGAAGATATTGACGAATAAGAATAATGTTGATGCTAGTTTTCATAAGAATATGAAATAGAGGATTAAACAACAACGGTATCTTTAAGAAGTAACGATTGAGCTATTAATAATGATATTGTTATAGGCTAATTAATGGATAAAATAACAGAAAATATATTTAAAGTATAATGTTGAATTATCATTGTTAGTCCCTGCCGTAAGGTCGAGACTATTGTTTTCATGTCTATTTTTCCTTCATTAATATGCATTTGGTATGCTGCGTCCGCCAATCACAATTTATAATTTAAACATATTCGTCTGTATTTCTATAGTTTAAATTTAATAATTTATTTTTTATATTTTAAAATTAGCATTTATCTCTTTTTTCATTGGTAAGAGCGGCTCTATAATTCATTTTTTATTAAGGAAATTAGGAAGACAGATGACATTAAATGCGAATTGTGCTGGCGTGCTTGGGTACAGAATGACTGAATGCATAGTTAATGCATTGAATGCCACCGCATTTTGAGGAGAAGTCGCTGGAAGCATTGGATTGCCCTGTGCATGCTAGGTGTTTCCTTCTGGTCGTGGCTAAGAACAGTTTCTTCGTAGCTCAAGGTTAGCACCACAAGCATGGGCTTGTTTATGTACAGTTTTTTCTTGGTTTAGTCGGAACAAGAACAAAAACTTCTTATTTTTTATTTCTATTATTTCTCATTTTTTTTTGATATCCTTGCTTCAAACCCAGGTTTTTAATCCAGGTTTTGTTGTGTCTCAGAGTCGAGTCGTTTTATTTACTGGCTTTTTCGTTTGCTTTATTTTGGAAGGGCTTTCTCTCCATACAATATCGCTCGGTTGTGACTTTTTTCTAGTCCTCGAAAAATCACGAAATCTGCTAATTTGTGGGTGTTATTGTTTTCTCTCTGTTTGTTAGGGTTCCAATTTACCGCTTGAAATTAAGGACAACGTTGTTAGGGTTTCAATTTAATCTCAGGTTTGGTGGCTTTCTTTTCAGTAGTTTAGGTGCCAGCTTCATATTTTGGACAAGTTTGTTGATTTGGTTTGATCTTCGATTGTCTTGTTTAACAATTGAATTTTTTTTAAATGTTAGCAACCGGAACAACATTCCCCCTATGGATGCCAGAATATTGTTGGACTAGATTTGACGCAAATTACAGTTGAAGGTGAGTCCCTTTAAACCCTTGTTTCATTTGTAGGCAGTTACACTCTTCCAATAATGTACTTCCTCTGCTGACTTTTGCCTCAATTTTATGGTGATTATCCACGTCAAATGCTTTATAAACTTGTTTTGAATGTAGGGTTTGATGGTATTCCAAACGCATGTTTCTAGAAAGCCCTATACATGGGTGTCGTGATTTGACATTGCATTTTTTGTGATTTGTGGACTTCATAACAGGTTTTGCTGGTTAAAAAGCGAGCTGTGCTTTGAGGGATTTTCTTCATTTGATACGTTTTCAAATAAATCATTCAACTTAGAAAATCTACGAGGCCACCTCAGGCGTAAAAAAATTGTAAGTAGATATTCAATCAGGTAAGGGATTGTACGAGTTTTTAGTGTTTTTTCCACTCAATGCAATTTATTTTGGAAGTATATGGAAGATTTGTTAAATTTTAGGTCTCACCATACCAAACAAATACCGATTTAATAGCCCAAAAACTTCAAAAAATCCAATCATTGCCCATTTAACACTATCCATCCTTTTCATGCCTTATGATCAAAATCACCAGACATGTCCAAACTTTTCACTTTTTCAACACCCCAATTTATCTTGTCAGCTCCCCTAGAAAAACCATAATCCAGCAACCAACAACCCCAATTATAGCGTAGTGCTACTTATACAAGACTGTGTTTTTTCCCTACTAATTATTGACAAAATTACTGGACTCTTAGAAACCAGTGTTTGCATGGCCTTGATTTATGTCCAAACTTTTCACTTTTTCAACACCCCAATTTATCTTGTCAGCTCCCCTAGAAAAACCATAATCCAGCAACCAACAACCCCAATTACAGTGTAGTGCTACTTATACAAGAGTGTTTTTTTTCCTGCTAATTATTGACAAAATTATTGGACTCTTAGAAACCAGTGTTTGCACAGCCTTGATTTTAAGTTTTCGACAATTTCTAAAGATCTTTTACACAAATTTGATTTTAAATTAAGCAGTTAGTGCTTTCCCTGGGTCGGTTTAACATTTTCCAGGTATTTCATCGAATCTAAAAATTTTGAAGTCAAAATTGGTGTTAATTTCAGTAATGTGTTTATGTTAATTTAGTAATTGACGTTTTGAATGGACATGATTTGAACTTTTTCCTTGTAAATTCTTACAAGCTATACTCTCTTTTTTCAGACGTTTAAATAATTTAATTTTTGGTCATTATGAACAAAATTGTGAAATTCAAGAAATTTCAGAACAACTTGGCCATCAGAGGTGTGTATGTATGAACTGTTACAAGTTAACTTTTTCCATGCAGACTTAGCTTAAGGAATTTGAAGTATTTGATCAAATGCTGCAATTTTTGGAAGAAATTTTATATGTATTCTCAAATTTATTACACTTTCCATCCAATTTGAAATATTCTGTTATGTCCTCTATGTTTTGCAGTAAATGTAAAATTCTAATATCTGCTAGACAACTTCACCATTGGAGGTGTCTAACAGAAAATTAAAACACAAGTACTATTTTTCAGCAGGCTTCACATATTTTTTATTTTAAGAAATTTTATGCTCTATATATTGTTTTTAATGATTTTCAAACAAAGCAGCTATTGTGGATATTTTGGTTGTGTTTTAATATATTTAATTATTTTGATTTTCAAACAAATTGGCCATTACAGATATTTTGGCTGTATTTTTATTTATTTAATCATTTTGATTTGTACAAAAGCATTGGATTGCTACATGTACAATTCCAATTGTTCAATAAGCGTTTCATATGTTCGGCTAGCCAATCACACCCTATAATTTTAAAATATTTTTCTACAATTCTATAAGTTGAATTTAACAACATATTTTTTATATTTTAAAATTACTGTGCATATGTTTTCCTATTGGTAACAATAGATCTATAATTCATTTTTCTATAAAGAAATTAAAAAAGTAGAATGACATAGATAAATTTGAGCATATATTTTAGCATTAAATGCAAATTGTGAGAGGTTTGCTGACAAGTTGGTGGCTACAAAATCACCCAATGCATAGTTAATGCATTAAAATGCCACTGTAGTCAAGGAGAATCCACTGGAAGTGTTGTGTGCCTTTGTGTGCTCATTCTCCTTTGTTTATTAGTTCTTGTTGATAGATAGGTTACTATTGCAATCCTTCGATATGCATTTGCTATGCTGCACTAGCCAATCACATTTTATAATTTAAACATATTCCTTTGTATTTCTATAGTTTGAATTTAAGAACTTATTTTTTATATTCAAAAATTAACATTTATCTCTTTTTCTATTGGTAAGTGTAGCTCTATAATTCATTTACCTTTAAGGAAATTAGGAAAATAGGATGACAAAGATCAATTTGGATGCATAATTTGGCATTAAATGCGAACTGTGAGAGCTTTGCATTTAACATATTGATACAAATCTATCTGTGTCATTTTAATTTTTTTGAATTGTTTAAAAAAAATGAATTCTACGTCTTCTCTTACCATTAAAAAAACAAGTAAATAATAATGTCTAAATATGAAAAATATGTTGTATAATGCAAACTATAGAAATAGAAACAAATATATTTAAATTATATAGTGTGACTGGCCAAATTAGCCAAAAAATATGTCGTAATATGCAAACTATACAAAAAGAAAGAAATATTTACAAATTATGCGGTGTAATTGGCAATCTGAGCAAGAAAGCTTCTCATTCAACCTGTTTTGCATGCAAACAAAGCTACATGACAATATTGTTTCATGTTTATGAGTTTGATGGTATATGTTGTCAACTGTACTCATTTGTCTAATTTCTCCTTCTAATAGGAATAGGTACTTCCAATTGCAGCAAGAGACAAAGATCCACATCAGTATAAGTATACAGAATCATTCAACAACAAAGTACAAGGTTAGATTATTGAATCAACCCTTTCCTTTCTTTACAATGCAATAAAAATTCTTCCATATATGAAAACTCATAAAAAGTTGTCAAAATATTCAACTTTCCTTCTCCCAATTTACATAGAAAAGTATTGATTCATATTAAACCCAATTAGTATTTTCAACAATTCAATGCCATATCCATTTTAAACCAGAACAATATAGCAGCAGTCACATGTAGCTAGAAAAGTCACTAGATTTCATGTACTACAATTGCATACAATGCATTAAAGAATTAGTATGCATTCTATTAAACCCAAATAGTATTTTTAACAATTCAATGCTATATGCATTTTAAACCAGAATAATATAACAGTAGTCACATGTAGCTTAAAAACTTAAATGCTATAGAGTTGATAGTATCAATTTTGTTGCACAAGCAAAGAAGGGCTAAGGAGCATAGTCAGGTAACGCAAAGAAAAAAAAATAGGGAGCATAGAAAAATACCGTCAATTGGCTATAGAGGCATGATAATTTAAACAATAGCTTTGAATATCACTAGGACAAAAACTCTCTTTGCCTCAAACAGAACTATGGTTATATGAACTTTGAACTATACGTGATTTAGGCAATGGGACAAAGTGCAAAGCAAGATTATTTGATTGCTTTGTAATGTTATCAAATAACATGTTTTACATTTTTCTGAAATACATATGTGCAAGAGTTTTTATTGCATTGCAAAGAAAGGATAGGCTTAATTTGAGAATCTGACCTTGCACTATATTGTTCAATGCTTGAGTACAATTGTACCAATGTTGATCTTTGTCTCCTAGTGCAATTGCATCTGTTGATTCCTCTTACAAGGAAAAATTAGACAAATAAGTATAGTGAATAACATATACTATGTTACTCATAAAAATGAAACATTATTCTTATGTAGTTTTGTTTGTATGTAAAACAAAGTGAATGAGAATTTCTCTTGCAATCATTTCATTAACAAAATGCTATAGAAAGAAAAATGCCTAAACCATGTATATTTTGAGATCAAACATGCCAATTAACAAAAAAACCCACAGCTTGGAGCGACGTCTCCTTGAACGCAGTCTCATCTAATGCATCAACTATGCATTTAGTGATTTTGTACCCCCCAGTCTACTAGAAATCCTCTCACAATTCACACTTAATGCCAAAATATCTACCCAAATTTATCTCTGTTATCCTATTTTCCTAATTTTCTTAAAGGAAAATGAATTATAAAGCTACTCTTACCAGTAGAAAAAAAGTTAAATGCATATTTCTAAATATAAAAGACAACTTCTTAAGTTTGAAGTTTAGATGAACACAAACAATGACTTTATAGCCCTATGTAATGCATTAATAAATAATAAACAAAGCACAATGAGCACACATAGCCATCCAACACTTATAGTGGCTTCTCCCTGAATGTAGTGGCATTGCATTAACTATGCATTCAGTGATTTTGTACCTTCGACCCCACCAACAAAGGTCTCACAATTCACATTTAATGCCAAAATATTTGCCCAAATTTATCTCTGTCATCCTATTTTCCTAATTTCCTTAAATGGATTATAGAGCTACTCTTACCAATAAAAAAAGAGATAAATGCTAATTTCTAAATATAATAAATAATTTCTTAAATTCAAACTATAGAAATACAAAGGAATATGTTTAAATTATAGAATGTGATTGGCCAACACAGCACAGCAAATACATATCGAACAATTGCAATAGTAAGTTGCCTATCTGAAATATCTACTTCAGTTGTACTAGCTCAGAGAAGCAAAAGTTGGAGAAACATAGACGATAACAGAAAATGAAATACTGTTTAAATATGTTTTAAAAGAGCTTTACCATTGGTAAGAGTAGTTATATAAATCATGTTCCTTTTTCTTAACAATTTGGAAAATTAAGATGACATTGATAGATTTATAGTATACCAGCAAAGCAATCACAATTTGCATTTAATGCCAATAGGTTCACTCAAATATATCCACTAAATATTGGAAATATTCTCATTCAACCTATTTTGGATGCAAACAAAGCTTCAGGGCAATACTGTTTCATGTTTATGACTCAGATAGTATATGTTGTTCGTTGTACTTATTTGTCTAGTTTGTACTTGTAACAAGAAATGGTGCTCCAATTGCAGTAGTAGAAAAAGGTCCACATAAGTATACAAAATCATTCGACAACAAAGTGCAAGGTCAGATTATTGAATCAACCCTTTCCTTTCTTTACAATGCAATAAAAATTCTTCCAACTATGAAATGTCATAAGAAGTTGTCAAAATATTCACAATCATGGAAAACCTATAAGAGTGTCCTTTAACCTATAAAACTGCACTATTTCTTTTCTTGATATTCAACATTTAAAGCTTGGTGCATTGCTAAATAGTCACTGTTCTACTGAATAGTTTTAATACAAGCTTTGTTTTAGTCAGATTCATTGACAATAAAAATTTGCTTTTCTTTCATAGGGTTTGGGCTACTTTGAATTTGTATTAAAGCATATTGTTACAGCTTTTGCACTAGTGCTGATGAAGGTGAGTAATGAACTGTTAAAGTTATTTCTCCTTAACGTCCTCACAAAAATGCAACATCGTTTTTGTCAGTAATCAACATTTTAAGCTTCATGCATTGCTAAATAGTCTCAATACAAGCTCTATTTCATCAAATGCCTGGTTTAGCAGTATGCTAACAAAGATCCCTCTAAAAAAACCAAGACTCTCACAAGAGCCAATTATAGTTGAGACCTATAAACTAGATGGAAAAGCACAAATCATGTCAATTGATGAAGATCTCCATTGTGCACATTGTTTTCGAATTGATTTATTCAACTATAAAGTTGGCGACTGTCTATTTGACACAATGCATGTCTTGCTTCATTGTCACTACACACCAAATCAGCTACGCAATGGTCTTGTGAACCATTTCCTACATCATCTTCACAATGGATGCACCACAGCTAAAAGCTCATATGAACTTGACTTACATCCAACAGTGCTTAAGGATTTGCATAGTATACATGTCAAAAACACATATCTGCATAGAATGAGGCTTTCAGCTACAGAGATCAATGGCAATGGTGAAACTGGACTTTGGGGTGACACATTCTGTTTAAAATGGCTAGCACTTTGGTTGAACATACCAATATGTATTTGGTCTACAACACACAAAGTAATGTATTTACATTTCAATAAAGATGCATGTAATCCAACAATATCAATTCTTTTCCATGATACAAATGCAAGAGTTGGACACTATGAGCCTGTGTTTTCACGGCTAAACACATACAATTTCATTCAAAACATTCAAACACACTTGCCAATCATGCACTGCAATTTCAATGATATCTGGAATACAATTGCAAATGCATTCGATACACTTGGACTTGTAGACCTACTCAATTTGCTACTACATGTGGCGAAAGCATGCTTGCTGCTATAGCTTTTCTTCTTGATGAACAGTTTGATGCAATTGCTTTGTGCTTATTTATGGCCCAATCACTAGCCAATGCATTGATAGTACAAAATAGATATGCATTGGCGTGCTTTAGCATGTCTAAGCAATCTACCATAGCAAACAAGAATCATCTACTACAATTGCAATCACTAGTTTCCAACATTGGAATACGGTATGTACAAAGTGGCCTTGAGGGGTCTGAATTTTGTTTATTATGGTTGTCACACATATTTGATGTAGCAATACACATATGGCAAGCAACTACACACCCCAAAACCAAAACATACTCAAACTGCATAGAACCAAAAAAAAACTTTAACTTAATTTGTTTTGCAATCAACTCAAGGCACTGTCATTATGAACCACTTCAACAAAAACAACGGGCACATAACATGCATATCAACCATCCATTTTCTATGCAACTTATGTCAAATGTTGTTACATTTGCATCAAATCGTATACTTCAAGATAACTCAAAGTTTTCACAAGAGTTATGCACTTCTCAATTAGAAATTTGTAGTGCATCAGAATGCATCCCTATTCAGAATCTTGCAACAAACAATATAATTGGTTGTCATTTAACAAGTTTACATGATGAAACAATTGTAACTTTGCCCACCTCAAAACTAAATGTTCAGAGCTCATTGCAATGTTTAAAAGTAGCAATACGTGATATAGGTAAGCAAGAAATGACGATAGTGAATGAACAAATAGCTGCAAGAAATGATGTAAACAAAACATGTAGATCTTTGGAACCTAACATTTTTATATCAAATACAAGCACAAAACTGAAACCTTTTCAGACGTTGCACTCCCCAAAATCAAAAATCTATTGTGCAGAAAATTTCCATGCAAACATCACACCAACTAAAGTATCTCATTCAATTGTAGCAATTGACCATGTCGCAAGTAGAGATAACAAATGCAGATTTGCTGCAAGCTTTGCCCATGAACAACCATTGCATTGTTTAAAAGAAAAACAAATAACTACAACAACAGACATATCAAGTAGTACAAGCAATCGTTTAGAACCTAAAACTTATGTTCTGACTACTAGCAATGTCGCAAATGAAAATCAATTTTGCAAAGTTAGTGCAAAGCCTTTGCATCAACAATCATTGCATTCTTTAAAAAAGCAAATGTGAAGCACTCAAAAACATTATGCTTTACATGTTCCAAAGCTCAAACATAGGCCCACAATCGAAAATTCTATCAGCTCATATTTGCAAATCATAAATGACACACCCACTCATCCATGCTCTCTTTGCGAGATGCTTCATTTTCATCAAAACATTCGTAAAGTTGACAATGCACTTGCCAATGCTCTTTCTTTGCTTCCCATTCAAATCAACGAAAAAACAATAGCAATAGGACAACCCATTTGCAAACAATGTATAAAAGCTACTTTAAATGGTAAGGTGTCTCATTATGCTACACCTTGGAACATAAGACGCAATACGCCAATAGATGTTGTTTATTCCTTAACTTCCCTAGAAGAAAGACTTGTCTCTTTGCGCATTGCTTTTGCACAAATAAGACAACTAGGATATAGGCGAGCACAATATGGCTTGCTTGGTACAATTATCAATGTTCCCATAGATTTTGATAGGGTGCAACAAGCATTTCCTAGACAACTAGATGAAACAACAACAGTGGAAGTTAGATTGAAACGAAAGCTACAATATGAAAATGCATATGCACAAGGCAATATTAGACTTGCTATTATCATGAACGCTTTGACAACATTGTCAAAAATGCCACTATATACAAAAGAGAACATCTTTATAAATAAAGATTAGGAAGAGCTATTGAGTAGTAAAGCAACACAAATGCACGCAGATTCTAAAGCAGAACCAAATATGCACGATGACATGTCTGAGGATGATGAAGAGTTGATCACTGAATCAGTTGTACATTGGTTTAATGAACCACGCTCAATCAAAGATCTTGACACAACCATCATTAAGATTGCACCATCAGAAGGTTTTAAACCTCTTGGTATCTTCCAAGACACGTATGCAGAGGAGATGAACTTCCCAACCCTGTTTTATGGCTCACCTCGACCACTTGACATTACTAAAAACTTCTCGTTCCAAAAAATAGCCAAATGGGAGCTTATGCATAAAGACAATGATTTTGCAAGACACATAACAAATATTTTCTTTAAAGCCATTAAAATTATTATTCAACAAGTATCTTCATTGACATGGATATGCATAAGGAAAACTGAATTAAAAGGTAGAAAGTTGCTTGCAAAAGATGTGCGCAATCCAGCAAGTCTTGAAAAAATATTAAGATCACCATTGGGCTATAGAACACTAAAAAGAATTCGAACCTCACTAGACTATTTAGAGAACACTAGGAAAAACATATTTGCAATGATAAGACAATTGGGGCCTCCAACTTTCTTTGTGACATTGACAAGTGCTGAGCACTTCTGGGAGCCATTGTGCAAAGCTTTACAACAAATATCCATTCAACAACAAGACAAGTGTAATGAAACTATAGAAGATAGGGATTTGGACTTTGAAATAAGAAAGAATCCAGTACTTTGTACTCGCTACTTCAACCATAGAATCAATGCATTTCAAAAAATGATGTTAAAAAACCATGAGCTCTTTGGCCAAGTAATGGACTACTCTTTTGTTACAGAATTCCAAAACTGAGGCAATGAACATGTTCATTTCCTGCTATGGATAAAGGATGCACCTGTGTATGGGAATTGTTCAAATACTGAAATAGAGAACTTTGTTGACAAGTATATTTCATGTGACTCTTCGCTACTTGATACAAACCTTGGCAAAATGCAAACACATAATCATACAAAAAGTTGCAAAAAATACAAAAATTTAAGCTGTAGATTTAGTTTCCCCTTGCCTCCCATGCGTAGAACAATGATATTAGAGCCCTTGCCCATGCCTAATGCTGCAATCAAGGATAGAGCAAGATGCTTTTTCAAGCAATTGGAAAACAAACACTATATGAAAGAATTTTCATTTGAGAGTTCCCAGCATGAATTGCAAATGGATGAAACAGATTACATTGTAATGCTTCAATCAACATTGACACGCAAAATTGTCATGCTGAAAAGAGACCCAGCTAATATTTGGGTGAATTCCTTTGCAAAGAAAGTGCCAAGACTATGGTATGCAAATACAGACACAGTTTATTTTAGATGCATATGCCACTGCATCGTATTGTACTTCATATATGACAAAACAAGAGAGAACATTGTCCCTTGCATTTCAGCAATTGCGACAACAATGCACTCATGCTTATGATGGAAAGGTACAATTCATATGGAAACTTGGCAATGCATTACTTAACTACCAACAAATGTCCAGTCATCAGGCTGTTCACATTGTCCTTTCATTGCCACTACGCAAATGCTCAAGAAAAACAATTTTCATCAATACTGCACCATTAGAAACTAGAGTTTTCATGTTAAAAAGCCCTAAACAATTGGCAAAAAAGCAAGATGATTCTGAAAACATCATGTGTGCATCTGCAATAGAAAAATACACACAACGACCAAAAGCTCTTGACAACTTGTCATTGGCTGAATACACTGCCTTCTACTCTGGCAATTTGACAAAGTTTCAAAAAAGAGCAACTCCACATATCATAGGTTATATGAGATACAATCCACACATTGATCCTGAGAATTATTGTAGAGAAAACTTATGTTATATGTACCTTTCAGATCTAGTGAACAAACCTTGCTAACTGGATATCAAACATGGACTACAACATTCAATGCAAACAAGGCACAAATTGCAAATATCGAAAAAATGTTCACTGCACAAATTGCTTCTACATGGGGCAACATTGATGAAGCTGCAACTAAAGCTAACAACGATACCTGTCCAAAAATAGACATTGCAAACAAAATTGATAGAAGCAAACAACAAAATGACATAGAGAAATATGACATCATAGCTGACTTAAACCATATGAGAAATATAAAGCTCACAAACTCTATTTCCAACACACTATTTTCAGAAATAGCTCACCCATTCCTACTTAGCAACCAAGAATACTTCAATTTAAGAAGACAATTGAACAAAGAACAACAATCAATACTAAAGGATGTATTGATGACAAAAAGGCTTGCACCCAAAAAACCGTTGTACTTGTTCTTGACAGGTGGAGCTGGCACAGGAAAAACCTTCACAGCTAAAGCAATTTTTGAAGCAATGACTTGATACTATGATAAGCAACTAGATAGTGACCCACTCAAGCCTAAAGGCATTATTGTTGCTTCAACAGGAAAAGATGCATTCAATGCAGGTGGCATCACTGCACATTCGACCTTCCATCTACCATGCAATTCTTCAAAAATATTACCCCTGGATTCAAACACACTTGATATCTTAAGCAAAAAATTTGACCAATTGCAAATTTTGTTTATTGATGAAGTCTCATTGATTGGCTCCAAAATGCTTTACAACATTGACAGAAGACTTCAACAAATCAAACACACACCAACAAAACCCTTTGGCAATATAGATATTATATTTTGTGGTGACCTCTACCAAGCACAACCTGTATGCGATGCTTGGATATTTGAAGAACCAACAATAGACAAAGATAAAATGCCATATACCTTTTGGATTGACAACGTGAAATGCTTTAAATTACATACTGTGGTTAGACAAACAAATCAACATTTCATTTCGATACTTAATCGTGTCAGGACTTGTCAACAAACTAATGAAGACATTTGCTACTTGAATACAATGTACTGCAAGCCTCCTCCCAGTGATCCAAGATTCCCATACTTGTTTCACAGAAATTCAGCAGTTGATGAGCACAACAAAAAAATGCTAGACTGCTTACCTACAAAACTTTATGTATTAGAGGCACTAGATAAAGAAGACACACCCATTGATAACATCCAATTTCAACCTGACAAGTCAACCCTGCCTAACACAATTTTGCTCAAACAAGACATTTTGGTTGAATTGATTGCTGGCAACCTTGATACACAAGATGGACTAGTCAATGGTGCAAATGGCATTTTCAAATTGCATACAACTGACCAAGAAGACATTGTTTGGATTCAATTCAATGACCCTAATGTTGGAAAATCACATCGACAAAGAATGAAAAGTCTATACACAAATTGTATTTTTCCTTCTTGGACACCTATAACAAGAGTTGTCAAAAAAGTCAAAACAGCTACAAAAATAGTCACTCGAGCTTAGTTCCCTTTGCAACTAGCATGTGCATGAACTATTCATAGAGCACAAGGCCTCACAATGGATGCACTTGCTTTTGACCCTTGTAAATTCTATCAACATGGTCTTGTTTACACTACTCTATCACAAGTAAGAAACATTGAATCATTGTATCTAATGCACGAGCTGCAACATCAAAATTGAAAGTTTCAGAAAAAGTCAATATCAAGATGCAACACCTCACAGCCTTAGCACAATGGAAACTACAACACACCCTTGAATATGTTTCTTCAAGTCATTTTAGCATATGCTCTTTAAATACACGTAGCTTTGCATTACATGCACAAGAAATAGCCCATGACCATGATTTGCTTCAAGCAACTGTCCTTTGCTTCCAAGAAACCAAACACAATGTGCTTGACCATGTTAAATTCCTTAATGATATATTCTATTGCTATCTTGCACTAAGTATTCATGGTCTATTAACATGCTGCAAAAAAACAGTTTCATTGCAAAACATTGACACTTTTTCAACAAAGTATCTAGAATCAATAACCATTGACTTATTGCATCTAGGCATTGCTCTACGCATTAGAAATATATATTGCAGACCAAATGCACCCATTCATGAAATATTTAATCTAATACAAAACACTATCAGCTCATTGCCATCAAATTCCAAATTGATTATTGCTGGAGACTTCAACATTGACATGTTACAATCTACAAAAACACAAGCACTCCTCCTTTAATTTATGCAACAACATAAACTATCATTGCTTGTTGACAAGCCAACAACGTACACAGGGAGTTTTCTGGACCACTTTTGGGTACACAATATTGAAACTACTCTTCTGAACTTCACTATACTAGATACATATTGGACATACCATTTTCCAATATGCCTTCACTTCAAATTGTAGTCAATACAATTTAAATTTACTGCTACATGTCACTTGATGCCTTTGACACCTACTGTAATGGTACTATACAATCATTTACAAAACCTAGTATACATTTGCCCAAGTGCAACTATTTATTATAATAATTTTTCTTGTAACATGCTATTATCATTGCTTCTCCTCGCTGCACCAAATCAATGCTGAATTTGTGTAAGTACAAAACAGTTGTTACATTAATTGCTCTTCATGTTGATGATGCTTCAACTACATTACTTATATTTCTAGTCATCCACTTATGTAGATGTTTGCTTTGGCTCTTGATGGTTGCAACTGCTTTGGTGCTAGTGATTCTCTTGTAAATTTATCACATGATTGTACTGCTGCAAATGACTAGATAGTTGTTCTCAAATAGGTATGTTACTGTCAACCTCTAGCCAACCTTCAGCATTCATGTCCATGATAATAACTTAATTGTAACATTAAACTGATTTTTGTTTGCTAATTTTCCAATGTGGCTCAGTACACATCGACTTCTAGCCTGGTGCAAAGTATAAACACAAGGAATATGTTCAAAATTCACTAACTTGTCCTCCCTTTTATACATAGTTATATCAAAAAAATGGAAGCTTGAAACTTTCACTTGTATATCTTATCAGCCACTTTGCTTCAGCTTTGGTCCCTTTACGATGCTTGGATGAATTTTACTGAACATAGCAATATCCTAATCGTCGAAATCGTATGTTATTGTAGACCTCTAACAAGCTTTCAGCATTTGTCTTGCACAAATGACTTAATTGTGAAGTAACACTCATTCTGTAAATAGTACATTGTTGCTATGCCAAATTAATCTTCAATTTGTCATCCACTTATGCACATTTGAACGTCAGTCATTGATGCACGCAACTAGCACCAGTGATCTAGACCTTGGCTTTTTGTGCTCATAATTGACAACAAATAAAGATGCAACTGTTCTTGAATGGGTATGCTCCATTTTTTTTCATTTTGATGTTCATATTAAACATGTATTAAAAAATGTTCCCTTAGTGCAATTCTGATTCTAATTCTCAGCTCATGCAGATCTGCACCCTAGGTGTTCATGATCATAAGTGGCAGCAAATGAGCAAGCTACTGTTCAATGCAGTTCATGACCATATTATGCCCTTTTTGCATTACGAGATAGATGCAACAAGGTTTTCTATATGAAATTAATGGCAGTCCTTGTTTTTTTGTTACAGTGTTTTTATGATAAACATTTTAAAACTTTGAATACTTTTGTGTAGTTTTTAATATGTGCTTTCTGTGTAGCATTAATCATAATCATTATTTCCATGTTCAAGGGTATGCCTGAATGGATAGTGGAAACTCTCATTTGACTCTTGCCATTACCAGGACAATGCCATGAGGCTTGATACCCATCTCCAAGAGTAGGCTCCATCCTTCAGTTCACAGGACAGTGCAATCTTCCTTATCTTTATTCCACACACTAACATCAAAGTTGAGGTAAGCTCATTGCAGTATCCATTATTGCATTTACAACTTTTTGAACTTATGCATACCTATATGAAGGTTTACTTATTTGAGTATGCTGAATATCATAGCTCTTACACATTAAATGTCATTGGTGCCAATGCAAATTCAATATGTACAATTTTGTTTTTATAGAAGACGGTAGATAGTTTTTAAGTTCTTCAACACAGTTTCAAATTCGTTCTTATTTCATAGTTTCAAATTAGTTTTTATTTTAATGATGTAGTACATAATGTCATCCAAAATGTGTACTGAAACAACAAATATAAACAATTGAAGCTAGGAATTCTTGGTGTTATCATTATGAATCACAGAGCTCCAATTTCCGCGATGCTTGGTTTCACCCGATGCTTGATCCAAAATAGTTGTTTCTATAAGTAACCCTTGTTGTACGATGGCTGTATGAACAACACTGTATTGTGTATGTCAATATGAATCACTTTCAATTTATTGCAGTTGGTGGGATCCTTTTCTTTATATGGTTATGCTTGTAGTTGTTTCTAAGGATACCAGTGGTTTTATATCAAGCGTATTATGTAACTCAATCTTATTCTTTGTATGAATTCTTACTATCGTACCTATACAAGATCGCACGCTTGGTGATGCTCCTGAAGTAGAAACAAATCAGGGAAACTATATTCTCAAACAAGTATGTAGATCTTTTTAGGTTTGAAGTTGTCATATAGCTAGGTATGATTTATTTGTGTGTTATGTTGTTGAATTTAAAAGTAATTTGACAAAAAAAAAAAATTGATTACAGTGATTATACTACTTCAATCATGTACCTATGCAGATCTGAACCCTTACAGTTCATGCTCACAAGTGATAGAAAATTATGACACAAGTGTTCTCAAATGGGTATGCTTGATCTTTTTCATTTTGAAGTTCATCATACTATAAAATAGCCTCTTTGCTTCAGCTTTGTGCTAATAACTTAACTGTCACATAAGACATTTTCCCATTTCTAGTTACTAATTTAGGAGATGCTATAGCTATTGTGCATCCTTTCAGGCAAAGACTACAATTTTCACATCCTCAATTTTGTATAAGATTGCATTAAAAAATATATGAATTCAAAAAAATAAATTATAACATGTTATTATCACTGCTTTTCCTTATTACACCAAATGGATATTGCTACTGTTGTTCTAGTTTATCGATCTTGTAAAAAGTGCCTTGTTTACATCAATCCAAGATCTGTCTTGTTGTTCTTGCAGGGAATTCTAATCAATCCTTACATTCCTGGATCTCAAATTGATACTGTAACAAATGATAACATTAACAATAATATATATAATGGCTTAAATGAGCCTTCTCTATTGTCATGGTAAGCTTTAATTCTGATTTTTGTCAAATCTCATTGTACTCAATCACTTGTAGTGGAGTTTGCATTAAGCTAATATACATGTTCTTTTGTGTTTTTGAAACCAGTTGCCCATACCACCAGGAACAGACTTTACATACAAGTTCCAAATCAATGATCAGATACATAGCTATCTTTATTTCCCATCACTATGCTTCCACAATGCAACAGGAGGATTTCTGAGACATTAAAATTGTTGGCACGCCTAGCCTCCCTGTTCCAGCCATGGAAGTTAAGAGATCAATTTGAATCCTTAATGAAGTGCTTGTTATGAATCCAATGAAGTTGTAGACATGGTTTATGATTTTTCAATGTATATACAGAAGGTAACATGTTTTGCAAAATTTACATGCACATTTTTAAACAAAAAATATTTTAAAAATAAATTATCTCCAATCGAATTGATTGAGAAAGCTTCACCAATGTTCGTAATTTCACTTCAATTTCAAGTTTTGCATCAGAAAATTGATTTTCATTTGCACTTTCATTCTACTAGATTAGAAAGTCGAACTACTGCAAAATTACTATTCAAAACTGCTAAGGAAAGAGGGAAAGCACCTCTGCTTGAATTAGAGCATACATAGAGGAATCAAAAAGTCTACAATATTAACAATCCCACTGAAAAACTCTTGGAATACAACTTATAATAGGAGTAAAATAGTAAAATGTGCTAAAAATAGCAAGTCTAGTCCCTTTTAACTAGATCCATGCAGTAAGAATGGTTGCCTACAAGACAAGTGGCAAACATCCCATCATCAAAGTCATTATCCCACAACCCCCTGTTAAATCAAACTCAAGTGTTGAGTTTTAATTAGTTACATTTTTCTTTATTCCTCTGCCATCACAATTACATCGAAACTATTTTATTGACTTTATGATGCTAACCTTTGTCATACTTGGTACAAATATCTAGACACAAAAATGCAATTGATAGCTACAAATTTAGTCTCTCATCATTTATTTATTTAATCTTTATTTCTGTCAATTTTCGTTGCTATATGTTAATGAAGTTGTAGACATGATTTATGGATTTTCAATGTATATACAAAAGGTAACATGTTCTCAAGCACATTTTCAAACAAAACAATAATTCAAAAATAAATTATCCCCAATCTGATTGGTTGAGAAAGCTTCACCAATGTTTACAACTGAAACATGGTTTTACATATGAATGCTTTATTCTACAAATATGCGCTATTAATTTCTGACGTTGCATTACGAACTTGTATTCTAGAGCTTTATGAGCTTTGAGGCATTTTTCGCTCAAGTTAGCACTCTACCAAGTTTCTATTGCAGGGACTCTCACTGCATGCAACTCTTATTTTTATTGATTAAATAATAATATTACAATGGAGATTAACTGTTAATTGAATAGTAATAATATATATATATATATATATATATATATATATAT
>VDFB02255314.1:0-22850 GCA_007258455.2 Sequoia sempervirens | reverse complement strand
CAACATGGTCTTGTTTACACTACTCTATCACAAGTAAGAAACATTGAATCATTGTATCTAATGCACGAGCTGCAACATCAAAATTGAAAGTTTCAGAAAAAGTCAATATCAAGATGCAACACCTCACAGCCTTAGCACAATGGAAACTACAACACACCCTTGAATATGTTTCTTCAAGTCATTTTAGCATATGCTCTTTAAATACACGTAGCTTTGCATTACATGCACAAGAAATAGCCCATGACCATGATTTGCTTCAAGCAACTGTCCTTTGCTTCCAAGAAACCAAACACAATGTGCTTGACCATGTTAAATTCCTTAATGATATATTCTATTGCTATCTTGCACTAAGTATTCATGGTCTATTAACATGCTGCAAAAAAACAGTTTCATTGCAAAACATTGACACTTTTTCAACAAAGTATCTAGAATCAATAACCATTGACTTATTGCATCTAGGCATTGCTCTACGCATTAGAAATATATATTGCAGACCAAATGCACCCATTCATGAAATATTTAATCTAATACAAAACACTATCAGCTCATTGCCATCAAATTCCAAATTGATTATTGCTGGAGACTTCAACATTGACATGTTACAATCTACAAAAACACAAGCACTCCTCCTTTAATTTATGCAACAACATAAACTATCATTGCTTGTTGACAAGCCAACAACGTACACAGGGAGTTTTCTGGACCACTTTTGGGTACACAATATTGAAACTACTCTTCTGAACTTCACTATACTAGATACATATTGGACATACCATTTTCCAATATGCCTTCACTTCAAATTGTAGTCAATACAATTTAAATTTACTGCTACATGTCACTTGATGCCTTTGACACCTACTGTAATGGTACTATACAATCATTTACAAAACCTAGTATACATTTGCCCAAGTGCAACTATTTATTATAATAATTTTTCTTGTAACATGCTATTATCATTGCTTCTCCTCGCTGCACCAAATCAATGCTGAATTTGTGTAAGTACAAAACAGTTGTTACATTAATTGCTCTTCATGTTGATGATGCTTCAACTACATTACTTATATTTCTAGTCATCCACTTATGTAGATGTTTGCTTTGGCTCTTGATGGTTGCAACTGCTTTGGTGCTAGTGATTCTCTTGTAAATTTATCACATGATTGTACTGCTGCAAATGACTAGATAGTTGTTCTCAAATAGGTATGTTACTGTCAACCTCTAGCCAACCTTCAGCATTCATGTCCATGATAATAACTTAATTGTAACATTAAACTGATTTTTGTTTGCTAATTTTCCAATGTGGCTCAGTACACATCGACTTCTAGCCTGGTGCAAAGTATAAACACAAGGAATATGTTCAAAATTCACTAACTTGTCCTCCCTTTTATACATAGTTATATCAAAAAAATGGAAGCTTGAAACTTTCACTTGTATATCTTATCAGCCACTTTGCTTCAGCTTTGGTCCCTTTACGATGCTTGGATGAATTTTACTGAACATAGCAATATCCTAATCGTCGAAATCGTATGTTATTGTAGACCTCTAACAAGCTTTCAGCATTTGTCTTGCACAAATGACTTAATTGTGAAGTAACACTCATTCTGTAAATAGTACATTGTTGCTATGCCAAATTAATCTTCAATTTGTCATCCACTTATGCACATTTGAACGTCAGTCATTGATGCACGCAACTAGCACCAGTGATCTAGACCTTGGCTTTTTGTGCTCATAATTGACAACAAATAAAGATGCAACTGTTCTTGAATGGGTATGCTCCATTTTTTTTCATTTTGATGTTCATATTAAACATGTATTAAAAAATGTTCCCTTAGTGCAATTCTGATTCTAATTCTCAGCTCATGCAGATCTGCACCCTAGGTGTTCATGATCATAAGTGGCAGCAAATGAGCAAGCTACTGTTCAATGCAGTTCATGACCATATTATGCCCTTTTTGCATTACGAGATAGATGCAACAAGGTTTTCTATATGAAATTAATGGCAGTCCTTGTTTTTTTGTTACAGTGTTTTTATGATAAACATTTTAAAACTTTGAATACTTTTGTGTAGTTTTTAATATGTGCTTTCTGTGTAGCATTAATCATAATCATTATTTCCATGTTCAAGGGTATGCCTGAATGGATAGTGGAAACTCTCATTTGACTCTTGCCATTACCAGGACAATGCCATGAGGCTTGATACCCATCTCCAAGAGTAGGCTCCATCCTTCAGTTCACAGGACAGTGCAATATTCCTTATCTTTATTCCACACACTAACATCAAAGTTGAGGTAAGCTCATTGCAGTATCCATTATTGCATTTACAACTTTTTGAACTTATGCATACCTATATGAAGGTTTACTTATTTGAGTATGCTGAATATCATAGCTCTTACACATTAAATGTCGTTGGTGCCAATGCAAATTCAATATGTACAATTTTGTTTTTATAGAAGACGGTAGATAGTTTTTAAGTTCTTCAACACAGTTTCAAATTCGTTCTTATTTCATAGTTTCAAATTAGTTTTTATTTTAATGATGTAGTACATAATGTCATCCAAAATGTGTACTGAAACAACAAATATAAACAATTGAAGCTAGGAATTCTTGGTGTTATCATTATGAATCACAGAGCTCCAATTTCACAAGAAATGCTTCAGCAAAGAAACAGCCAAAATAGTTGTTTCTATAAGTAACCCTTGTTGGCACAGTAAACTGTATAGACAACACTTTATAACATTACTTTTATGTGTCAATATGAATCACTTTCAATTTTATTGCAGTTGGTAGGATCCTTTTCTTTATATGGTTATGCTTGTAAGTTGTTTCTAGGATACCAGTAGTTTTTATATCAAACTGTAATATGTAACTCCAATCTTATTCTTTGTATGAATTCCTTACTATCCTGTACCTATGCAAGATCTGCACCTTGGCTGTTGATGCTCACAAGTAGAAGCAAATCAGGAAACTACTATTCTCAAACAAGTATGCTTCGTCTTTTTCAGTTTGAAGTTTGTCATACATATTAGACTTGTGATTTATTTTGACAATGATATATTTGTTGAATTTTAAGTAATTTGACAAAAAAAAAAAATTGATTACAGTGATTATACTACTTCAATCATGTACCTATGCAGATCTGAACCCTTACAGTTCATGCTCACAAGTGATAGAAAATTATGACACAAGTGTTCTCAAATGGGTATGCTTGATCTTTTTCATTTTGAAGTTCATCATACTATAAAATAGCCTCTTTGCTTCAGCTTTGTGCTAATAACTTAACTGTCACATAAGACATTTTCCCATTTCTAGTTACTAATTTAGGAGATGCTATAGCTATTGTGCATCCTTTCAGGCAAAGACTACAATTTTCACATCCTCAATTTTGTATAAGATTGCATTAAAAAATATATGAATTCAAAAAAATAAATTATAACATGTTATTATCACTGCTTTTCCTTATTACACCAAATGGATATTGCTACTGTTGTTCTAGTTTATCGATCTTGTAAAAAGTGCCTTGTTTACATCAATCCAAGATCTGTCTTGTTGTTCTTGCAGGGAATTCTAATCAATCCTTACATTCCTGGATCTCAAATTGATACTGTAACAAATGATAACATTAACAATAATATATATAATGGCTTAAATGAGCCTTCTCTATTGTCATGGTAAGCTTTAATTCTGATTTTTGTCAAATCTCATTGTACTCAATCACTTGTAGTGGAGTTTGCATTAAGCTAATATACATGTTCTTTTGTGTTTTTGAAACCAGTTGCCCATACCACCAGGAACAGACTTTACATACAAGTTCCAAATCAATGATCAGATACATAGCTATCTTTATTTCCCATCACTATGCTTCCACAATGCAACAGGAGGATTTCTGAGACATTAAAATTGTTGGCACGCCTAGCCTCCCTGTTCCAGCCATGGAAGTTAAGAGATCAATTTGAATCCTTAATGAAGTGCTTGTTATGAATCCAATGAAGTTGTAGACATGGTTTATGATTTTTCAATGTATATACAGAAGGTAACATGTTTTGCAAAATTTACATGCACATTTTTAAACAAAAAATATTTTAAAAATAAATTATCTCCAATCGAATTGATTGAGAAAGCTTCACCAATGTTCGTAATTTCACTTCAATTTCAAGTTTTGCATCAGAAAATTGATTTTCATTTGCACTTTCATTCTACTAGATTAGAAAGTCGAACTACTGCAAAATTACTATTCAAAACTGCTAAGGAAAGAGGGAAAGCACCTCTGCTTGAATTAGAGCATACATAGAGGAATCAAAAAGTCTACAATATTAACAATCCCACTGAAAAACTCTTGGAATACAACTTATAATAGGAGTAAAATAGTAAAATGTGCTAAAAATAGCAAGTCTAGTCCCTTTTAACTAGATCCATGCAGTAAGAATGGTTGCCTACAAGACAAGTGGCAAACATCCCATCATCAAAGTCATTATCCCACAACCCCCTGTTAAATCAAACTCAAGTGTTGAGTTTTAATTAGTTACATTTTTCTTTATTCCTCTGCCATCACAATTACATCGAAACTATTTTATTGACTTTATGATGCTAACCTTTGTCATACTTGGTACAAATATCTAGACACAAAAATGCAATTGATAGCTACAAATTTAGTCTCTCATCATTTATTTATTTAATCTTTATTTCTGTCAATTTTCGTTGCTATATGTTAATGAAGTTGTAGACATGATTTATGGATTTTCAATGTATATACAAAAGGTAACATGTTCTCAAGCACATTTTCAAACAAAACAATAATTCAAAAATAAATTATCCCCAATCTGATTGGTTGAGAAAGCTTCACCAATGTTTACAACTGAAACATGGTTTTACATATGAATGCTTTATTCTACAAATATGCGCTATTAATTTCTGACGTTGCATTACGAACTTGTATTCTAGAGCTTTATGAGCTTTGAGGCATTTTTCGCTCAAGTTAGCACTCTACCAAGTTTCTATTGCAGGGACTCTCACTGCATGCAACTCTTATTTTTATTGATTAAATAATAATATTACAATGGAGATTAACTGTTAATTGAATAGTAATAATATATATATATATATATATATATATATATATATTACATTTATCATTATAAAATAATTGTTATAAATTATCAACAATATCTTTAGGAAGGATGGTTAAATACATTGGTAGGAATAATATATTCCGTTAAAATGATAATATTAATATTATAGATACAAGAAATTATTGGTATTAATGCTAGCTACTCTATACTATCAATACCTTACTCGAGGGTGATATCAATAGAGATAAAAATAACAATTATGCTAATATCGTATTAAAATAAATAATAAGAATGTAAATATATTCTTATATATATTCCTATAGACTTTAAATATACGCCATTCAATCCGTGTCAGTTATATTTTTATAATATGGCAAGAGAGTTTTCAAACATGTACATTTATATTATTAAATGTGATAGCTATATTCCTCTAAGCGACCTTATTCTTGCAGTTAGGGGATTTTGGTTAAGGTCAATTTTTAATCAAAAAATGAATTTGAATAAATGATTGTTTTCAAAATTAAAATAAACTAAATTGGAAATAATGGAGGATGCTAATTATGGTAACATAGCATAGGATAATATTAAAGTCAATAATATTATGGTGCTAATAATATTATGAAGGGAAAGAAATATAGCATAAGGGAGTATTATTATTTGGGAAATTATTATTAATATCATAAGAAATCTATTGAGGGAGATTGCTTGAGAGCATCCTACTAAAATAATATGTTAATAAAAGTAAAATTATGGTTATGTAATACTAATAGATGTTGGATGTTGGTTGGAACACTATAATGGGTAATTTCATAAATAAATAAGTTAATATTATGTTGCCATAATGAATAGTGTAAGTTTTACAACTAGTAGTAATATATAGTAAATACATATAGTAATAACTCCATGATGTCATAATGCCTTTTTTGGTGTTAATTACTTAATGGGTAAATCTAAATATACATTAAATTCATATAGTAATAAATCTATATTGACTTTATAGAATTAGCTATTTAATTGATAAAATTTGAATAATTATTAGAAATTATCATTGTCAATACCATGGTTGAATAAGTATTAAATAATGGTAGTATATTTTTTAACCCTAAGGAAATAAAATAAAATAAACAATTAGAATATTAAAGCATGGATAAAGGATATAATAGGCCATGTGGTATCCATAGTGTAATTATATAGTGACACAAAAAAATAATTATTCATTTGGAAAATAATAAGGATAATATCAATACCCAAGAATAATATGGATAGTTATAAAAATAATATTTATAATTGATTAAACAATGACAAGGCTAAGTTGGAGATTAACCTTGAATAATTCTCTATCTTATTAAAAAAAAAAAAGTTGGGTTTTTCTTGCGAAAATTTTAGGCATGACATTTTGCTTTTTTGTCAACCAATCCTATGTGTAGATGAATGTCTCTATTCTTTCCTTTATGCAACCTTCTCTCGCTCGTTTGTTGGACCAAGTATATGTCTCATTCCTTACTTTGTCCTCTATTAGGTTATTCTAAGTTATGAACAGTTCTTAGGCCTCCATGGATGGGGTTGGTACTCTTTTGTCCCCTTTTTTTTTTGCTACCCTGAGTTCAACATTAAAATCACCCCCAATATTATGCTTTTTCTGCCTAGTTTTGAAATTTTGCTGCCCAAGACATTCCAAAGGTTGATTTTGTCTTAGTTTCTAGTTGGCCCATATATGTTAAATGTTGAAAATTGAGGTGTTTTCTTAGCTTAATACTTTGTAAAATTTTATGATTGTTGATTTAAATATATATTCTTTGTTACAAATTCTTTGTGGGTGATTATCTAATTAATTCATTTTGTCATTTGTAGAATGAAGACAAAAGTTGTAGAAAAATTAGATATGATATTAGAAGATACACAACATATATCGTGGAGAAACCCTTTCAGGAAAAAATTCCACCAAGAACATATGTATTATTTAATCTCTGAAGTAGATTATAATAACTCCAATTCTTGCTTGAGAATGCTTCTTTTTCCTTCACCAAATCTTCTTCACAACCTGCAATAAAACTGATACAAACTCTCTTCAACTTCCTTGAGATAAATAGACAATAATCAACCTTGTAAACTCCAAAAGAGTTACAATTACAAAGCTAAATCCCTATCTCCTAAAAGGTATTCCTATCTCTTCCAAGTAGAGTTTAACCATGAAGAAAAATGCCAAATCATCATCTTCATCCATTTGGGCATCCCAAACTGAAGTAGTAACTCAACCTATATTCTATAGATATCTTCAAGGCTTTATCCTCAAAGTAGGCACCCAAGAGTGGGCCCACTTAACTTAGCCTTCTAAAATATCTTAGCATGCAAAGGATTTAATTCTAAGAAGCCAACTTGGGTGCCCAAAGTGGGTCCAAGTCATTCTCTGTTAACTGAAACATCTCTCTCCACCATTCATATAAGAATGGTCATCCCTTATTAATTGAAGGAAGTCACCTATTATCTATCAGGAAACTCAAGTCATTAGTCATGCATTCCAAGTTAACTGAAGTCAACTAGCATTCGACTAAAACTAACTGAAGATAATTGAACCATAACTGAATTGAACTAAATTGAACTATAACTGAATTGAACTAAATTGAACTAAACTGATTATGAACTAAACTAAACTAAACTAAACTAAACTAAACTAAACTTCATGTATGTAAACATCAAACCCTAACTCCTAAGATCTTTACATGCATTACAAAAGTGTTATCTCTTACTCCAAATAGTTAACTTAACTCAAGGTGAGTTCCACCTTCCATGTGGGTGCCTTATGTGCTCCTATTATTTAGGAACTCATCTTGGATGCCCTCACATGGTCCTAACATTTAGAATTAATTACAAATGTCAATTCACATGATTATTTCATTGAATATTAATCTCTTTATAATCCTAGTGTTTGAGAACACTTTCCAAGGACTTAGGAGATATATGAAATAAATAATGTTTAGGATTGCAATTAAATGGCAACCTATTTCCAACATTCTCCCACTTGACATTATACATTGCAATTATTCTAAATAAGGAATAATTATTTAAATCAAGTACATGACTCAATGCCAATGGCCTTCTTGCACCAACTAATCAATCCATGTCAACTTCAAATGCAACCTACATAATCATGAAGCTCCAAGAAAATGATTAAAACCAAGAGAACTTATATGTAGGAACTGGTTTCATAAGATAATCTGTAACATTAATTAAAGTTTCAACTTTTCTCAATTAATACCTTCCCACTCTCAACCATTTCTCACACAAAGTGATACTGAATATCAACATGCTTAGTACGAGCATGATACATAGGATTTTTGGCTAAACATGTATAGCACTATGACTATCACATTCAAGTTTAACTTACTTGCAATTAAAACCAATACCTTTCCCAAGTCTCTATATCCAAACTGCCTCTTTGGAGGCATGTGAAACCGTTGAGTGTGTTGAACTCATGGTCAACCAAGGTCTAGGCTTCTCAGTCTTTTCTATTGAAAAAGCTTTTCATGCTAGTAACCATTCCAACAAATATCTCGTACCATAAGAGAACTTAATCCTCACCTATTTCTCCAAGTATCCATGAGGACTTGTAACCAACCAATCCATGCCAAACTCCAAATGCAACATAGCACTATCATGAAGTAATCAAGCAAATGGTTAATGTACCCAATACATAAGAGAACTACACAAGATCAATGTCAAAGCTCCAATCTTGAACATAAACATGACATCCATGATCTAACCATCTCCTCCTAGGAGATCACATGCACCATAACATACATAAACATCCTAATCTCGAGAGAACCATGCCAAACTCTACATGCAACAAGAGTAAACCATGACATAATAGCAACCACTCTAAACCAAGAAAACATATCCCAAATCACCTGAAGATAACCTTACCAATGATGCATCCACGTCACTACCAATAACTCCCACTAAACTGTGGTACTGAGTCACACATGGCATCATGACTACCATCCTCTTCATGAAGATCACTGTATCCTACCAAAGCTCCCACTGAACTGTGATACCGAGCTATACATGACAACAAGATAAACATCAAACCATCACTATCAAAAGCATATGGAATTTCAAACATTTCCTCATGATCAAAATTATCATAACATGTACCATGCCACAACTTGAAACCGCTAATCAAGAGTATACCATGACATAATAACAAAACCATCCTACAACCAAGAATCCACTTCATTGCCAAATGCTCCCACTAAATCGTGATACTGAGCAATCCCATGGTATCATGATGCACATAATCAAAACATCATCTCATAATTAGATTCATTGAACCTTTCAATATCTAAATGAGAATTCATTGTAACAAACTTATTTTTCAAAATCATAAATAACAAAAAGTAGTAAAAGCTCCCACTACAACCAAAAAACCTCCAATCTTTTAAGAGAAAGGCATCCCAATACTCTACCAAACCTCAGCTCTGATACCAAATGTTGAAAATTGAGGTGTTTTCTTAGCTTAATACTTTGTAAAAATTTATGATTGCTAATCTAAATATGTATTCTTTGTTACAGATTCTTTGTGGGTGATTATTTGATTAATTAATTTTATTATTTGTAGAATGAAGATAGAAGTTGTAGAAGAATTAGATAGGATATTGAAGATACACAACATATACTGTGGAGAAACCCTTTCGAGAAAAAACTCCACCAAGAATCAATGTATTATTTAATCTCTGAAGTATATTGCAATAACTCCAATTCTTGCTTGAAAATGCTTCTTTTTCCTTCACCTGACTTCCCCAAACCCTCTTGGAGACCGCCATGATGTTTCTCAAATTGTCTTGTGCTGCAAGTTTTCCATAGCCGCCCCATGAATCTTCCCAAAAGAGTGTCAAATTTCCATCTCTGACATCCCAAGAGAGAGAGAGAGAGAGAGATGAGAGATATGCATTCACATATGAAATTCCAAATTTGTGAACCCTTAGGAAGGTGGCTAGTTGTGAATAAGCTTGTTTTCTCTTCGCTTAAATACTTTGCTTTCAAAATTTTCACCCATTTTAAATTCTGGCCAGTATACATTTGCTAAGCCAATTTAGCGCCCAAAGCTTGATTTTGTAAGGCAAGGTTCTTTAATCCTACTCCAGTCACCTTATGCGCATTGCAAACCTTCTCCCATTTAATTAGAGGAAACTTTTTTTGCTCTGAGTTGCCTTGGTAGAAGAAGTTTCTCATTTTTGGTTCAATCTAGAACATGCATTCCCTATCAGAGGGAGACAAGAGAGCATGTAAATTGACAAGGCTTCCACCACAGTCTTGATCAATGTTAACCTCCTAGCCCAAGACAACCATCTGCCTTTCCAGGATGAGAGCCTGCTTTCCACTTTGTGATTAATGGATCCCAAAGTTTGCCAGATTAGACCCCCGAAGCCAAAGGGAGTCCCAAATATTTGCAAGGGATTTTGCCTCTACGAAACTTCAAAACATGGAGAATACGTGTTTCTAAAGCAAGGTTAGTGAAAAAGAAAAAAACTTCATATTTTTCCAAACTTACCTCTTGACCCGAAGCTTGAGAATAATTTGACAAAATTCTTTTGAAAGTTCAAGCTTCTTTTATCCCAGCTTTGCCAAGCAACATGTTGTCATCAGCAAATTGTTGATGAGTCACCGAAGGGAGATTACTTGTAATTTGGATCCCTTTGAGATCCCCTAGATCGACTGCTTTGTTAAAGGATTTTCCAAGAGCCTTCGCCATAAGAATGAATAGAAAGGGGGAGAACAAGTCTCCTTGTTTGAGCCCATGGGAAACTTCAAAGAATCCACATGGTGAGCCATTTACTAGTACTGAAAATATTAGACTAGCAATCCAATCAAAGATCCAATCCAGCCATGATATTTGAAAACCAAAGCACTACAAAAATTTTTAGCAGAAAATGCCAATTTACCTTGTCATAAGGCTTTTTTATATCCAGTTTCATGATCATGGATTGCTTCCTGGTGCTAGTTATTGAATGAATTGACTCTTGGAGAATAATGACACCATCATAGATAGAATACCCTAGAAGGAAGCCTATTTGTTCTTCTAAGATTAATCCTGGAAGGAGAAGTTGAGGCGATTAGCCACTGCCTTTGCCAAAATTTTGTAAATGGTGTTGTATAGAGAGATGGGCCTAAAATCCTCCATCTTATCTGGCTTCTCCTTTTTTAGAATTAAAGCGATAAATGTGTTGTTCAATTCCTTCAAGATTCTTCCTAAGGCCTTGGAGTCTTCTATGGCTGCAACAACATATGGTTCAACAATGTACCAACGATGCTGAAAGATGGATGCAGAAAAACCATCCGGCCTAGGGGACTTGTCTGGATGAAGTTGGAAGATTGCATGTCGAATCTCACCCGCTGTGAAACACTTCAATAGTTGTTGATTTTGTTCATTTGTCACCAGCTTTGGGATACACTCCAGGAGATGTTGTTGAGTAGAAAGCCTCGATCCCTCCCAATCATTGAGGAGATTTTGAAAATAGGAAACTTCTTCTTCAACAATTTGGGTAGGATCATCTAAAGAGTGTCCACCCACATAAGTGATGTGAGAAATTCGGTTGACCTTTCGCCTTACTTTAGTTGAATTGTGAAAAAAATTGTATTTTTGTCTCCGTCCTTCAACCATACCTCCCTCGACTTCTATCTCCAAAAGATTTCTTCTTTTGAGGCGATCTCATTCAGTTCTTTCAACAATTCTTTCTCCTTCAAAAACCTTTCATTATCCATCCCCTGTTGAATGACTTCCTCATTTAAAACTTTCAATTCTTCTTCGATTCTACTTTTTTTGACAAAGATATTTTTAAAACATGTCTTGTTCCAGTCCTTTAATTTGTGCTTTACATATTTCAATTTTGTTGCCAAATTAAACATTTTTGAACCTACTTCACCAACTTCCTCCCACCAGACAACAATCAATGGGAGAAAATTTTGATCCTTCATCCACATTGACTCAAACTTGAAGGGGCACCTAGCAGGTCGATACTCCCCCAAAAGCTCCAAGAGGATAGGGAAGTGATTTGGCCCCGAGCTTGGGAGAACTTGCACTCCAGAGAGAAGGGGAAAGATCCCATATTACCTTGAAGAAGAATCTATCTAACTTTTTTGTGATAGAGTAGAAGCCCAGACGCTGGTTAGTCCAAGTGAAGGAGCCATTGGCAATTGGGATTTCAAAAAAATTATTTCTTTCCACAAAAGCTTCGAAGTCAATTTGGGATTGCAACCTTCACAAAACACCACCACGCTTATCTTCAAAATGCAGAATCACATTGAAGTCACCCCCCACAATGCAAAACTCCAGGCCAAGTATTGCACAAACATCCTCTATTTCCAACCAAGTCCTTTTTTCAATTCAAGAAATCAGCCCATACACATTAACCAAAAGAAAATAGAGGTTTGATGAGAAGCTCCTAACTTTGCAAGCAAGCCATCTACCTCCTTCCACCACTACCTCCACTAATGCCTTATTGGGACGCCAAAGGGTCAACAAGCCACCAACGACCTCGTTTACAGGCACTACCAATGATTTCCAAGATCTCATTCTTTTTTCAAAAGAAACCACCTCCCCGAGGTTTAGTTTGGTTTCCTAGAGAATACAAAGATCCATCTGGGAAGACTCAATTTGATCCTTCTCCAAATGATGCTTGTTAGGGGCATTGATGCCCCCAATGTTCCAACTAAGGAGCTTCATTTTCCTTCAGGAAGGGGATCCTCCTTCCCTACTTTAAGCATTTTAGAGATTTTCTTCTGCCCAATTACCTCTCCATCCACCTTCAATTTCTCCACATTTGGAGTTCATCGCCTTCTTTTGTGGTCTTCATAATCAGGAGAGGACTTCCCAACTTCTCTATGCATAATTCCTAGATCATCAACACTAGGAGTGCACTGGTCTTCTTCTGCCAATACCGAAGTTGGCCTAAATTCCTCCAAACTACCATCCACCATCCAATCATCTTCCGACTCTGTATCCCCAATGTAATGATCATTTGAAGCAGCCTTTGCCTCTTTTTCCAATTCCACAATTTCTTTACTCACCTCAATTAGGGAGTCTAAGTTTTCTTCCCTGAAATATTTGTTTATGATATCCAATGCATTGCTTACTCTGTTATTTAGCAACCGAATCCTGTCCTTTTTTGCTCTTGGCACTTCCACATCCACCATTTGTCTAGGAGCAATTACTTCTTTATTCTCTTGGCTTGGTTGCTGGTTATTGGCTTCTTCTGGAAATTTCACAGTCCTAGAATCCCCATCATTAGGGATGAATGGGAAAGGGCTCAAAGTTTTATGCACTTTGCTATGATTGAGAACAATGGAGTCTTCCCATGATCGCCAACCCATAGTTTCAATCCAATTGCCTCTAGGTCTCGGTTCAAAGACTAAAGGTTGAGTCAAAATTCCCCACTCCATGTGAATTTCTATCTCCTTCATCTGGTGTTGGATGGGGGATTCTCCACACAGATGCACGCATGGGTGCTTATCCCATCATCCCCAGACCATTCATCCACGCAAATGTATTTCCCTAAATTGTTGCCAATCTCTTCTAGGATGTTAGCTTGCCAAAATTCAAAGGAAGGCGGGGAAGGCTATACCAATCCTAAATGCATGACATTTGATGTTTGAAAGGATTAAACCCAACCTCCCAATGCTTCATATAAAAGTCGAAACCATCCATCAACCAGACTCCTTCCAAGATATCCTTGCGAACAGAGGGAGAAGGGTAGATAACTAAGAAAAAACCATTTCCCAAATATTTGAAGCCCATTTTTGAGCCCCAACAACTTTGCCACCATTTGATCAACTCATCCCAATTCAAATTTGAACCGAACCATTTCATGATTAGCCCTTGATGCTCTAGGCGCTTAATTGACAAAGCCAAGAACTTTGAACCTAAAACCATGGTTCTTCAATCAGAGTGACCAAATTCGTCTTTAGGCAGAACCTTGGAAGATCTAGGGTTTCCCCTAATGCCTCGATCTAATCTCTTTTGATTTCCAGAATATGAAAAGTTTTCCCGCCAATGACCTTTAGAAGTAGTTCGCCTTCTGGATCGATTAGGGATGGAAGCTTGATCCTGCTATTGCCGCCTAGACCAATCATTATTTAACTAATTCTGCCATGGATGCCCTTGGTGCGTGGTGCACCAATCTTCCGCTTTGGCTCGATCCTGCACCTCCTTGTCTGAAATTGCCTTTGCTGCTTCCTCACCTTAGGAAGGAGAACTGCCTCTGATCTTGTCGCCAAAAGCCACCTTTCCATTTGATGCTCCATCTCTCTGACACCCTGGTTCACCACACGAATTTCCTACACCCTTATGTGTTTTTTTGTAGTTCTCACTCTGCTCCGCCATTAGACTCTCATATAAAATATATATTTTCACTATATATTAAATGAATAATTTTGATATTAGATTTAAAATTCAACATTTAACTTTAAATTTTAAATTATATATTATATTTTTTACAATTTATAATTTATATTTCATATTTTAAATAAATAAAAAGTAACTACAATCCTATTTTTAACTATATATTGAAAGAATTACATTTTTTATTTATTGTATTCTATATTTTTATTGAAGTATATATTTTAAATTTTAGTTTTGAAATTCAAAATTGAACTTTATGTTTTATATTATATTGTATTTTGCAATTTATATTTTATTTACTCACCATCTATTATTCATTTTAAATTTTGTGTTAATTTTCTTTAAACTAACCAATAACTATAAAAAGTATTTTTAAAAAAATGATTTTATTTTTCATATTTGATATTAAATCTTATATTTAATTTTAAATATTTAACATTAAATATTAGTTAGTTTAGATATGTATTAAAAAAAAAGTGTTTTTTAAATTGAACACATTCTTGAATAAAAAAACTAAAATACATATTGTTTATTATCATTACTTTCTTAAAATAACTTGTTTTAATAATTTTAAATTAATATATATTTATAAAAAATATATATATATTTTAAAATTTATATAATAAATAACTTTTAATCTATCAATCTTTACTTTTATTTATTAATTTTGAACTTGTGAATAAAAAAACTAAAAACAAACAATAAAATTTAATTTTTTAAATCTCCAAACGAACCCTAACTTGATCAAATGAAACATTAATCATCATTAATTGTGATAAGAGGGTGAGGTTTTATTTTTCTCATAAATCAAAATCACCCAGACGAGTAAATGAAATCCAAGATCAAAAATATTTTGTGGGGGAATGCGAGGGATGCCCAAGCATGCACCCATTAATTGAAGTAGTTGCAACATTATGCCTTTAACAGTTGGAAATAATAAATGCATTGTAAGTGAATTCAAAGTTGTTATGTATTGAATTGGGAACAATTAATCATGTTAAATGGGTGGATCTTTAGATGAGCATGCCACAATCTCCGTTCTGTCCCCAAAAAACTCTCATCCCCCAGAGAACTGCCTGTGTTTTTCCTTTCTGCAATCTTGCCATGGAAGAGCCGATGCCATCAAATGTCCCAAAGCCAAATGACAATGTGCCCAACACCAATGCTACTGCCACAAAAGCCCCCTCTGAAAAACGTTCTAGAGAGGAAAAAGAACAACAGTCGAAAACCTCATCAAAGAAAGGTAAGAAAGCTGCTTCCGAGGGAGAAATGAAAAAATGGCAGGGAGAGGAAGAGGCCAAGAAAACTGGCAAGGAGAGGAAGAGGAAGGAGAAGAAAGATGTTCCAAGCAAAGAAGTACAAAAGGCGGCTTGCAATCCAGAGAAGAAGAAAGAGATGGGTGAAGAGGAGGAGGAGATGGCTGACACCCCTAGGGATAAAGTAGCAAGGGGGCCTGATGCGTGTTGCAATGGGTGTAAGAGGTTTTTTAAAACTTTATTGTTTATAGTCATATTAATGCTCTATTGCTTATAATCATTTTTAAAATCTTCCATTTTTTTATTATCATGGAAGGCTGAATAATGGTGGCGGAATGGTTTCAGGCATTAATAAGTTCTCCAACGAGCAGATGCATATGATAAAGACGACCACAGACGAATGGCGTGTGTCATTGTTTAAGGAGTTGAAGGAAATTGCAAGGGAAGTCAAACAAGCTTCTTCCACTAGTAGCGCACACGACTCTCTGTTCTCCGTGAATGATATCATCCAGCAGCTCTCGTCTTCCAAATCATGGGTGTTGACATCGTTGTCCCACGCGGAAAATGAAGAACTTCAATGCAAGCAGAGACAACAGCAAGCTGTTGAAGGGAAAGCCGCCATCAAACGTCTGGGTCTCATGCAAGAGGAGCTCCACATGATAATGGGGAAGCTTCGCTCTCCAGGAAATGAAAAAACTTAGGGTACATCAAATTGCATCAATGCCGAGCAGAGAATTTGTTGAATAGCAAGTTTTACGGACTACATATTTTTTAAGTTGAAACTCATGCTAGGATTTGTATCTTTTAAAAGTTCAAGTGTTGAACTCTCATACAATGGCTTCTTGTATATTTTTTAAGATATTCTTACTGTTAGGCGATTAATGTGTTATTGGGTATGATTTGAGCATGGTTAAGTGTCTGTGACTTGTAGAATGAGAGTAAAATGTTCTATTGTCATGAATGCTTTTGTATCTGGCATCCTTTCAAAGTAGTTGTGAGTGATGAATTCCTTTAAATCTCACTTTTTAATTTCAGAATAAGTTTTGGTGAGGCGTCAATGCTTTTGTGTATTTAATTATTTTTAGATGGGAAGTGAGGTAACTGCAATATTGTCACGAAGGCTACTGTATCTAGCAACTTCTAAATCATGAATGTTACTATATCTGGTAACTTCTCAATTTTCAGGTGAGTCGTGAATACTTTATATTTTGTACTTGTTTTATTTATAAAGTTAATTTTTTAGGTGAATCATAATTTGTTACTAGAAAACATAATGGTTATATGTCGGAGGTGCAAAATAGGAGATAAATGTTATATTGTTATGAATGCTTTCTCTATCTAGTAATTTTTCAATGTCCCGAATGAGAATGAGTAGTTCTTATGAAACTTTAAACTATGTCTTGTACTTGTTTGATTTATGGAGTAATTTTTTTTAGATGGGAGTACATATTTTAGAATCTAGATAGAAGTTCTGATGTGTTACTGGAATTTATGTGGTTATATGTAGGAAGGAGGTGATAGAAGTAGAAGTTGCAATAGAAATAGGACTGCAAGAGAATTTAGTGATCTTTTTGGTAATGTGATAACCAGATTAAGTGGTGTCATTTTTGGAAATTTCGTTTTATGACATGACTGTTATAACTGTCATGGTTAAATATTTTAGTAAGTATATATTGTTGGAGTGAAAAACTTTCCAAATAATGTGCTTCTCCAAAACCCCAGCTAAGTGAGTGTATCCATCATATTTTAAATATTACATTCCATTGTAGGAGTGAAAATAATTTATAAAAAAAAATATTTCAGATTCCATTCCAATGCCAGGCAGGAAAGAAATTAAAAATATTTCGGTTGCTCATGAAAGAATTAAAACTAGTGAAAAGAGTCTTTTTCACTTAAACAGTGTCGTATTCCATTATCTTTAAAACGGAATGCAACAGTTATATATTGCATTGGTTTTTAAAGTATATTTTGTTTGTTTTTTCATTTTATTTAAAATTATTTATTTTAGTACTTTTAATTTTTAATTTTTAATTTTTTACTTGAAAATTTAAAGATTTATATTTCGTTTATTGTTATATATATATTTTTAAATTTTTTATTTTAAAATATAATTAGAATATTTTGTTTGTTTTTTCATTTTATTTAAAAATATTTATTTTAGTACTTTTATTTTTAATTTTTAAGTTTTTACTTAAAAATTTAAAGATTTATATTTCGTTTATTGTTATATATATATTTTTAATTTTTTTTTTAAACGGAATGCAACAGTTATATATTGCATTGGTTTTTAAAGTATATTTTGTTTGTTTTTTCATTTTATTTAAAATTATTTATTTTAGTACTTTTATTTTTAAATTTTTAATTTTTTACTTAAAAATTTAAAGATTTATATTTCCTTTATTGTTATATATATTTTTTTAAATTTTTTATTTTAAAATATAATTAGAATACTAATTTAATTTATTTTTAAAGAGAGTTCATTTGATTATTTTTAATTTTTCAGTTTTTACTGTAAAGATGTATATTGATTTTATTGTTATTTATATATATATTTTTATCTTTTAAAGTTTGTTTATTTTAAAATATAATTAGAATATTAATTTATTTTTAAAGAGTGAATTTGATTATTTTTAATTTTTAATTGTAATTTAAAATTTAATGATTTATATTGATTTTATTGTTATTTATATATATATTTTTATCTTTTTAAAGAAATTTTATTTTTTAAAATATAATTAGAATACTAATTTATTTTTAAAGAGAGTGAATTTGATTTTTTTTAATTTTTAATTGTAATTTAAAATTTAATGATTTATATTGATTTTATTGTTATTTATATTTTTTCTTTTTAAAGTTTGTTTATTATAAAATATAATTAGAATATTAATTTATTTTTAAAGAGAGTTCATTTGAATTTTTAAATGGTTTTTTATTTTGTGACATTTTATTAACATCAATTATAATGAGTTATCTAAATTTAATCACGATATACGTGTGGATAAGTAAATTTATTTTTAGTAGATAATTACTTGTGTGAAGAGCGTGTTGATGACACTTGTCTAAATTTGTTTATAATTGGTTGCTCAAAGCACCTTTATACACAGATTCTTCATGACAGTGGTATAATGATCACCTCTTATTTTTTGTAAGGTGCATATTCTCTTTGTAACCCACTCAATCTTGCTCTTTCATTTTCCCTTCATCCTCTCACAATGCCTACGTCTCTTGTTGTCACTTCTAGTGTAACCTTGACCTTGTATATTCCTACAAAACCATTTCCACCTCTTTGTCTACAAGTGAACCACTTATCTCTAAGCCCACTAGTTCCATTCATTCGCGTGTGCCTACTAGTGTTCTACTACTAGTGTTATCCTCTCCTCTCATTGTGTTAGTGTTTCACCTTCCTCACCTTGAAGTGTGGCTTATCATTCATCTATGTTGTATCATTGCCTCTTGTTTCTCATTGTATTCATGGTCCCTCCATTGTTACCCATGCTACTACTACTATCACCACCTCCACTTTACTCTAAATGCACTAGTGCAAAAGTTAGGTAGTGTTGATAAGAAAGTTGATTTTATTCGCACTAACCAAGACACTATTATGTATACTTCAACACATAACATACCTCTTATGTTTGAAATTGTTACATATATATTCCTTTTTTTGTGGCACCTTAATTTGAGTTGTATCATGGTAAAGATGACACAATTACTCATAATTCTTTAATATGTAGCATGCCTAAACTATGCTTATGATTACACATTTTTGGCTAAGTTATTTTCTCGAACTCTTTATGTTTATGTTATTCAGTGGTTCTACTCATTGCCTCTTGGCTCCATTCATTATTTTGATCAATTAGCTACAAAATTGCTTGGCCATTTCCACGGGATTATGGACTTACAAACCTATTGTTTCAAATTTATTAGAGTGTTCCCAAGGCTCTAATGAGCATATTGATGATTATGTCATTTGATTTAAATTACTTTGTGTATTGTAGGAAATTGTATACCTTTACAATTTCATACTATGTTTGGATCTTCTTAATTTATTGGACTTAATTAGGCTTCTAATTTGCTAAATTATGCATTCCAAAGTCTTACTTTTTTTTTTTTTTTTTGAAAGAGGAACCGACATTTAATTAATGCAATTAATATTTTAATCATCACGGAATATGTGTGTCCTGGACTTACATACCAGGACCGAATGGGTCCCCTTAAGTCCTAAGACCTATTTTAAATATGTTTTGGTAGTATTTTATTGATTCAAATTCAACTTGCAATTGTCAGCTTTTGAAATCTAATTTTCAAGAAATTAGATAAATACCTATAAATACAGTCTTTTTATCATTTGAAATTTAAGGATCAATTACAAGACTTCCTATGAGAAAATATCATTTTCAAGAGCTTAATTGAGCATTCAAGAGAGAATTTATCAATCATTTGTTGCAACATTCAAGATCCTAACATCATGTTCAAGCTTATGTGTGTGTTCGTGTCATTTTGTGAAGGCTAATATGCATTGGTTTTTTTTTTTGGTCGGTAATAGGATTTATATTATATTTCTTAAATAAAATATTACAATTCGAAAGTTTTGTTATCACCCACCAAAAAAATTATTGCACCCTACCCCAAAGCATCTAAACATGCTAAAAGACTTTCAGTTCCAGATAACTACAACTGATCTAGTGATCATCCTTACACATTCTCTCCATTTCACACCAGTAAGAAACACCAGGTCAACAAACAAAACACAAAACAAACCATAACAATGTCTAACCCCAGATTGACTTGGAACATTTTCGAAACAAAAAACAAACACCTGCATTAGACCCTCCTAACCCTTCTGTCGTTCCCTGTTCCATGTTTCTTGCCTTTTGCCTTTCGACGCCTTGCCTCCCGCGCCTCCACTTTCAGCCTCTGCTCATCACCCTTGGCCTCTGCAATACATTTTTCCACTTTCAGAGCTTGCCATTCACGACGCGCCTCCTCCCTGCATTGATTCTTGTGTGCATCTTCAAAACCAGGGATAAATGGCTCCAAACCCTTGTCTCCAATCCTTTCCTCCTCTGAAATTCCTTCCCTAAAATCAACACCCACATTCAACACTACTCGTTCCAAGAACGAGTCTAGACCATCTAAGAAATCCTCATGGACAATCAACCCCATCACCTCCCTGACGGTTTCAACTTGCTCACCTAGGTCAAGACCCCACGCCACAATTAAAGAATATATATCCATGTTTGTGCGGTATTTGTGAATCAAACTACCAAAGGTTTCACCTATTATCAACCTAACACTCTGGAATAGTCCTTTTTCTGCAACATAAACATACTTTCCAACCGCTGGTCCATGGCTTCCCTAAAGAAAGGATTCAACTGCCTCTTTGATCGAAGGGTGAATCTGGCCTCCATCTTCAATTATGGGAAAGTACCAAAACTATCAACCTCCGCACAACAACTCCACTACCAAAAGCTTTGCTTATTGATTACTTGTTCTTCACACAAGCAAATAATGATGAGTGATAACACATTTAAGATCTTCCAACCTCTGCCCACTGCCATTCCGATTAAGCTTGTACTCTCATATACTCCACCTCCTACAACTTCAATACAATCATCCTCGCTCTCGAAAACATAACACTTTCACATACATCAATGATATCCCTCCCTCGTTACCCTACCACCTTTTAATTACATTTAAAATTAATTAAAGAAATTTAAGTTTCTCAAGTCTTCCACTTTTAACTCCCTGACCATACTAAATTTTTCTGCCCACTTTGAAAGAACATCCACTTCTACATTTTCATTTTTCATTATGTGGCTTATCTCATACTCTTCAAATGAAGTCAACTCCTCTAATTCTTTCAATGGTATTTTGGAGGTGCCATGCTCCCACACCTCCATTCATTATTGCTTGTACTATGATTGAGGAGTCGCCTTCTATATGTAGTTTTGGGGCACCTAATTTCTTACTCAATTTCATGGCCATCAAAGTAGTTGTAGCCTCCGCTAAATTATTAGTTCCCTCCCTTAACTTTTTTTCTCTCAGGGAAATCACATTGCCTAACCAATCTCTTATTAAAAAACCAGCTACTGATGGTCCAGGGTTACCCTTCAAGGCACCATCAAAATTCATTTTCCACCACCCCTCCCTCAACTTCTCCCAAGCAACCACCTTGTCATTTTTTTCCATTGGTTTATCCCAACTAGGCCCCTTAATGGGCCGAATTTTAATCCTTGGCCAAAAATATTGGATCCTCAAATCCTCCCTAGTGAATGGAACCCTCAGATTAAAGAATTGAGAAGCTGCTGCACCAGTCACTTCCTCTATCGTATGATTGATTCTCAATTTTAACCTTTCTAGAGATTCCTTTGACTCCCTAAAGATTCTTCTATTCCTTTCCTTCCACACCTCTCAAACTATAATCGAAGGGAAAACCTTCCAAATACAAGATAAAGTAGATATTTTCTTTTCAACTGGCCAACCCTCAAAAACACCCTTCAACAAAAGCGACATAGGACCTTGCCATCCCAGAGCCATCCTAACCATTTCCCAACATGAAGAATCCATTTTGAAGTGCAACAAAAAATGGTCACTAGATTCCTCAACTTCCTTGCACATAACACATTTAGTTGGTCCACAAAGACCCAAACACTTCTTACTTTCACCTGTCAAAATCCTCCCTTGAATGGCTAGCCTTGCAAAGGCTTTGCCTTTGGAAGGCACTCCTTTCCCCAACATAAGTTGGTCAGTCAACTAACTTCCCCTTCTTTCCTATCCAAGAACTGATAACCTAGCTTCACTGAATATTTACCATCAATAGCGCCACACCAAACCACTTTATTTTCTTTTCGAGTTCTCACAACCTTCCTACTATTAAAAATTTCCTACAGTAGAAGTCGATGTTGGTTTGGTAGGTTTACATTTTCTAAGGATTTCCACCCCCACTCTCCACCCAAAGGATCACCTTGAAATTCCATGTAGTCATTAACTTTCTCACCCCAAAACCTGATACACCATGATTTTAAATCCTGAATGTCATTTCTATCCTTCAAAGCCGGAAAACTTTCCCAAGAGTCATCCCAGAATTTAGCTTTCATACCATTACCAACCTTCCAGCTAATATGATCAAGAATC
>VDFB02255313.1:0-22626 GCA_007258455.2 Sequoia sempervirens | reverse complement strand
GAATGCGGATTAGGGGAAAAAAAACAAAAAGGAGATCAACGGTTTGTGAGATAGAAAGTCAAATCTCAGCCGTTAATCATTGTCTTGCAAGGTAAAGTTGCATGCTTATTAATTCCCATGAGATGAGCGAGATTGTGCCACGTGGAGGTGGTGGGCCTTGCAGAGTTTCCTTGAAAGGGTGAAGTTAATGTTGCCTGATGGAATTTTTAATTAAAAAACTTTGCTCAAAAGTACAAAATAAAGAATTGCATGATGCTAGGTGGTAAAGCTTAAAGGGGTGAGTAAAAGCATGAGTAAAATGAATTTTTTCCCAAAAATTTTATTTTAAACAAAGTGTTTTGTGCATGGGAAAATGTTTTAAGTGAAACATTTGAAACATTATAATCATTGAAAAATTTTGTTGTCTAGATAATGATAAAAAATTAAAACTTTTCACTTTGTTAAGTGAAATTAAAAGGTTGTGCTTTTAAAATGCATGTGAAGGGGAATATTTGTGAAATATTTCAATATTGGAGGTAAAATGGATAAAAAGCAAACAGGTCTAGGAAAAATTTTCTTACAGTGGAATATTTTAAATGCTTGTTGGGAAAACATTTTAAAACAAAAAAATTGAATGGCACAAAGTAAATATTTTATTTGCCCAGGTGAATGTTTTATTAAATTCCATGCTTTTAATACAAAGGGAAAACATTTACAAAAAACAAAAATGTGAACTTTTCATGGGCAAGCAGAGGTATTTTTACACAACTGGGTGAATGATGAAGATTCTCCACATGGGCAAATTTTTAGTTGCTTGACAAGTTGGTTTGCAAAGGAAAATTAAGAGGAAAATTTTGTTGAAGGAAGAGAGAGGAGAGATTCTTTGCAATTTTGTGGATTGATGGTGGAAAGAGCAGCCAGATGTCTTCAATAGATCAACTTTTGGAGCCTTCTATTATTCTATTTCTTCTCTTCTTTTCTCATTTGTAAACGGTTATGAATTCTTATATGGGGTTGGGTAGATAGAAAATGTTGAGTTCTGAGTCATAAATTGAGTCTATAAAGATTTCATTCGTGATTTCATGAGTACATATCAACCAATTTGTACAAATATATCATGAAAGTCATGAATGTCATCAAATTGTCTCCAAACTTGTACAGTTTAAGTCATATGAATTCAATAATATAGAGTATCTTTGAATTTATCATCTCAATTTTTTGAGATTGTTTTATCTCTTTATGGTTTTGTTTCAATGAAATGGTTAAATACTTTGAATAGATAATTGTGATGTCAAGTGTGTATATTCGATCTAATAAGAAGAATTTGATTGATAACAGGAGAGAATATGTTGATGTAATGCATTAACAATTATGAATCCATTGTTTGAAGTTTATTTACTGATGAAGTTTTCTTTATGAATTTGACTCCATGGCCCACAATTAGGCACTAGTCTATTCTTCAGCTTGATGCATCTCAGAAACAAGTATAAATTCAAAATAATTTTAAATCACTGTTGTTTGGTTGAGGTTTAGTGTTCTATATCCCAATTGCTAAGTGAGTGTTGAGAGACTAAGAATTTAACCAAATTTGAGGTTGTCAATGCTTTCTTTAGTGTATTTTCATTGGGAGTTATCTGCTATAAAAAGAAATGTTTGTGTATGGTTGAATTAAGTTTTAGGCATTGTATAGGTTGACCCACCTTGGTCCTATAGAGCCAGAAGTGCAAAATATTCCAATCTTTGACTAAATCTTGTCAGTTGGCCAAATCCACCATTGATTCTGATCATTAGAAAGTGGATAGTCTATAGGATTCATTGGATTGTTCGATTTGGAACACCAACAGGATGGTGACTCTGCTAGGGAGAAATTTGAATCTCCAAGTGCAGACTGCTTAGTTACAGAGTCATATTATTATTTTCCATTCTGAATTTGGTTCAAATACTAAAGGAATTCAAACCTAGAGAATGAATTTGTTGCAATGAACCTGAAAGATGTCATGATATGTGGTGCTCTGCTGGTGAAAGATGTCAAAGAAATTTACATGTGAAGAAACTTCCTGCTATTTGAAGTTCAATCCTCTATGAAGAGAGGTGGTGACTCTGTCAAAAAGAACCTATTGAAGAGGTGAATAGAGTTCTAGATCTATAATATTTCCAATCAAAAGAACAATTTGCAGCAACTGCAACGTTTCCAGGTATTCTTCACTCTTGGTTTTCACGAAATTTTTGTATGGAAACCATATTTGAACGTCTTAGGAAAAAAATTGGTTCCCTATTTAGTGAATTAGAACTAACAAAGGGAAAGAATAGTTATATTGAGTTTGCACACTCTCATTTGTTGCATCTGTTATGTTAGATATAATTGCAATTCCATTGAAATAATTTTGTCTAGTGCTCAAATATTTGTTGGTGTGGATGGTTAGAATGCATTTGTATATCTTATGGATTTCCATCCATTTGCATTATCATATATTTCAAGCCCAAGTTATTACCATGTCAGCAATTGTCATAGTAATCCTTCCTTTGGTCATGGTTGTAATTATGCACAATTAGTTGAGTCTTGATTTGCAAATATCCATTGAGAACCAAGATAAAATAGCCATACATGTAGACACTTTGATACAGCTTGTCAAGAAGTGTCAAAATTCTAATAATCCTCATACATTTGAGACCCCAAAGTGCAAGAATCCAAGAGTGCATAAGCATAAGATAAGGTCAAAATGGAAAGTTGTGTTTGAAAGGGGACTTAAAGAGATGGATAAAAGACATTGAATGTTTCAACAAGCCCAGTTAAGAGACAATCATACTATGTCTACTTTCCAAGTTAATACACCTTTTTTCAATTACTTTGATCCATTGTATGCTCAATTAGATTTGTCATGGGTTGATTACAAAACTGAAAGTATGCCAACTCAAGTCTATAAGAAGATTCCTAGATTTAATGGATACAAAGTTTGTGAAGGGGATGCAAATGTCAAAAGTTTTTCCAACTTCATGGAGAAAAATTCATTTGGATATCAAGATATGTGGATCAGATTTTTTGTCAGATCTCTTGAAGCAAGAGCTCGGGATTGGTATTTGAGTTTTCCTAAAAAATATTTTCATTTTGGGATAAATTAGTGAATTCCTATGGAGAAGAATTTGCAAGAGAACCTTCTGACCTTGTCACAAGGTTAAATTAGATCAAGAAACAAAGTGAAGAACCAAGCATTGATTTCAGTCACCGATTTGTTGTTGCTCTTTCACTAATCCCAGAGAGTTGCAAACCTACTACTCCATATTGTATTCATATTTATTTTGAAGCCTTTGAGGAGGGATCTCTAGTGCATTATTAAAATATTTCAGAATATCAAGTATGTAGATGCCTTACACATTTATAGATAATTTGGAGAAGTAGAGGAATGAATATATGCAAATTTTGTTGTCATCAATTTTGGGAAAAAATACTGATGAAATCAACAGCTATGTGAATGCAAATGATCAGAGGTCTTCAGACTAGTGCATACTTGAGAAGGTAGAAGATGAGAATGATTCATCATCAGGTGATGAGGAAGTTGTCTTTGAACAACTTACAGAAGAAAGGTACCAAAATGAAAATCAACAACCAAGTTTTCCAAGCCAAGAACACGAAGAGGGATATGAGTTGGATTTACTTTTCGAAGAAGAGATATGTGATCACCAATGTTACGATACAATTGATCATGTCAATTCTACATGTGTTGAAAGTAGTTTTGATGCAAGTCTCCATAATGAGACATCGAAGTTTGCTGATTTGAGAAGTGTTGCTGAGAATGTCAGTATATCAGTTGCAAGTGATGGAATATGTAATGAACTTAATTTGCAAGATAGAGCACAAGCAAATGCAATGAAGAAACTATTGATGGTTTTCAGTTTGACAGTGAAAATGCTTGTGTCAACCCTCAAGAGGATGAAAATGACAAGCTCAATGAAGACACCCAGTCCAATGTTGAGTTGCAAAATGTTGTGGATTGTTGTTATGACAGCCCAAATGTGAATATGAATGAACAAATGGACAACTATTCTCTATGATAGATTGTGGCCATTCTCTTGACAAGGTTGTTAGCAATTCAATCTCCTACGATTAGGGAGATCCTATTTATGATCAGACCATTGAGTTTTTCAGACTTTGAAGATGATAACATCATGGGATATCTAGATCTACAATTTGATAATGCATCCAATTCAAGTAAAGGTAAAGAAGAGGAAGTGGTTGAAAGAATGGATCAGAGCAATGATCTATTGAGCAGTGAACAAATTTCAAATCTATTGACCATATAATATAAGAAATGTGCACATGAGAATAACTCTTAGTTGTTGTGTGCCTCTCACATTGACTTTGACAGTGATGATGATCTTCAAGATGCATGGTACGATGCATGTGTTTTTTATTCTCCTTCCAATTATGAACTAGTTGATCATGATGATGATAATGTGGATAAAGACAAGCAACCATTTGATGGAAATGATGAACTGTATGAGGAGTATGATAGTATACATGATGTTGCAAACTCAAAAATCTATTTTGATGAGTTTGAAGCAACAGATGACCTTGAGGATTGCATACCTAATGAGCCAAGTCTTAAGAATTTTAATGCAGATTTAGGCAAGTCTTTGTTTGCTGGCTTGAATGGGCCTAGCCATGAGTCTTTGAATATGAATATGAATGTTGATTTCAATGAGAAATCAGACTATCTTTCTAAACCAAAATTTTCCATTGTTGAGCAAGCTTGGGATGTTGAAATTGTTGATACCTTATGGTCAGAGGATGGAAAGATGACTACAGATGAGCACAAGTCAAAAATCCCTGATGATTTTCAATACTAGCATGATGAAGGACAGTTACAGAATGTTCCAATGCATGAGTGTATCTCTTTACATACACTTGGAGATGGTTTGCATGACGAGCAAGATATTTCAGTAAGTTCTTGTGATGGTTTCACCTATGGTTCACAAACTAACGATCAGATTGAGATTAATAGTACTAGCCATATAGTAGAATGTGAGTGTTATTTTTGTCAGTTGGAAGGAATTTTCACAAAGTGTGGCAATGTGCAAGACACTAAAGAAAGTTGGTTTTATCTTGAAAGTGATTTATATGATGAATGTGATAAGTTGTTGCCACATGATAATCAACATTTTGAAAGTGTGTCTGACTCTCAAATGCACAATGATTATGAATATGTTGATAATACTGAATATGATTGCCTGTTGGGAGGTACCAACATGTCTAATCAAGCAGATGGTTGTGATTAGGCTATGCTTTAATGTGGTTGATCACCATCTTTGAATGTTGCCACTTGATAAAAAATAAAAAAATAAAGAGAGTGGCAGTAATATGGCATATTTGATTTGGATACCACTTGATGATGAATCTAAACAAGGACCAAGTTTCCACTTGCACAAGGGCAACTTGATACTTGTGTTTGCACAAGTGCAGTCACTCATGTTGTTGTGGTTTGATAGAGGCAAGCATAAGTTGAGGGAGATTAGCTCTTTTATCATATTGGTGTTTGACAAAGGTAAATACTAACTCCCCCTTTTCATTTGGTGTCTTGGGGTCACAGGATGAAGTTGAAAAAGAAGGTTGAATAAAGGAGCAATTTGAGGACACCTGATGGACTCAATATTTGGTCTACTCCCCAAAGATCTAGAATCTTGCTATGCCCATAGGGGACATACATCTCCAGTTGGAGCCACTGATGGAACTCTCAACTTTTGCAAATTTGAAGTGCCCATATGGAAAATTTTGCCTCTACACTCTCAGAAGTGTACCTGAAGAATCTACCTAAGTGACCCACTTTGGAGGGTCATATTTCGAAGCTAGTTAATTTTGGAGAAGGAAATAACTCAATTTCTTTGGATGTTGTGATCAGATGATGTTACTTATATTGTAATTAATCAAGGGAGAGAAATCATATCTAGGAAGTTGGAGAATTCTCAAGATGACTTTATACTTTATTCTAAGGGCACTCATTTTGAGCTGAAATAAATTTTAAACAGAGTATGCTGAAGAAGACAGTAGTACATGAAGCATCTTCCCTTGTGTCCAACTGAGAAGGGTGATTAAATCCCAAGCTAATATGACTTGTTAAAATGCCAACACACACAACATTGATTGGTTGAGAGGAGCTTAATTAAGATTGTATGATAAAATTTGATTGCTCATGGTCTAAAGCAAAATGAAACACAAAATGAAATGTATTTGGATAGGGAAAGTTAACTATGTGGCAGTGCACCTCAAATAATAGTGGTCTCAGTGAATTCCATATTTTCCACAAAGATCTATGCATGCACACAACAGATGTGCTAAAAGGCCTCAGTAACTTTCAAGCAAAATGCTCATTGAAGGGGCCTAAACTAGATTAGAGGATGGAAAACAAATAAAATAGAATTCTTCAAGGGTTTTCAACGTTCCATAATCACATAGGAATACCATGGATGCAGGGTATACACAAAAAAATGGATCTGGTAAAACGACTTTAATAACTTTCAAGCAAATGCATTTGGCAGGGTGCATGTAGTGAGGGTTGTGCTTGCAATGAGAATCAAATTGTTGAAAGGGATTTCAGAGTTTAGTGAAAATACATTTCGAGAGAAGGCACGTGGCCTGTTGGCTGCAAAACAAAACCCCAAATGAATGTGATCTCATGGAGTGCTATGGTTGTTCACATACAAAATAGATATGTTGAAAAAGCCTCTAAAAGTTTGAAACAAAGAGATGACTCGAACAAGAGGAGGGCTCAATGCTATGAAGTACTAGCATTGCGCAACAAATACACCAAAAGAGATTTGTTGAAAAGGCTTGAACGCACCCTGTAGAGTAGAGCATTGGCACTATTGTTGGAGATCCATTGAATGCAACAAGAGAAACATGATGAGGAAGCCATCGTATTATGTAGAGGAGAACCTGCACATTGAGTGTCTAGAGTTTGTAATGAAAATGTCTCCAAGTTGTTTAAAGAAACATGTCACCATGAACTCATGAGGAAGAGTTACTGAAACCCGATGAATGTGGATTAGGGAAAAAACAAACTAAAAGGAGATCAACGATTTGTGAGATAGCACGTCAAATCTTAGTCATTGCTTGTTGTCTCATGGGGTAAAGTTGCACACTCATTAATTCTCGTGGGATGAGCGAGATTGTACCAGATGGAGGTTGTGGGCTCGACAGAGTTTCCTTGAGAGGGTGAAGTTAATGTTTCCCAATGGAATTTCTAATTAAAAAAAATTGCTCAAAAGTCCAAAATAAAGAATTGCATGATGTTGGGCAGTAAAGCTTAAAGGGATGAGTAAAAGAATGAGTAAAATGAATTTTTTCCCAAAAAGTTTATTTTAAACAAATATTTTAAACGAAGTGTTTTGTCCTTGGGAAAAAATTTTAAGTGAAACATTTGAAACATTATAAGCATGGAGAAGTTTTGTTGTCTAATGATAAAATATAAAATATTTTCACTTTGTTAAGTGAAACTAAAAGGCCATGCTTTTAAAATGCACGTGAAGGGGAATATTTGTGAAATATTTCAATACTGGAGGTAACACGAGTAAAAAGAAAACAAGTCTAGGAAAAAAATTCTTACAGTAGAATATTTTAAATGCTTGCTAGGAAAACATTTTAAAATTAAAAAAGTGAATGGCACAAAGTAAACATTTTATTTTCCCAAGTGAATGTTTTATTAAATGTCATGCTTTAAATACAAAGAGAAAACATTTACAAAGAGTGGAAATGTGAAATTTTCACGAGCAAGCAAAGGTATTTTTACACAACTGAGTGAATGATGGAGATTCTCCACATGGGAAAATTTTCAATTGCTTGACAACTTGGTTTGCAAAGGAAAGATGAGAGGCAAAGTTTGTTGAAGGAAGAGAGAGGAGAGATTCTTTGTAATTTTATGGATTGATGGTGGATGGAGCTGTTAGATATCTTCAACATATCAACTTTTGGAGCCTTCTATTCTTCTATTTCTTCTCTTCTTTTCTCATTTGTAAAGGGTTCTAAATTCTTGTATGAGGTTGGGTAGATAGAAAATGTTGAGTTCTAAGTCATAAATTGAGTCTATAAAGCTTTCATTGGTGATTTCATGAGTAAATCTCAGCCGGTTTGTGCAAGTAAATCATGAAAGTCATGAATGTCATTACATTGTCTCCAAATTGGTACAGTTTAAGTCCTATGAATTCAATAATACAGAGTATCTTTGGATTTTTCATCTCAATTTTCTAAGATTGTTTTATTTGTTTATGGTTCTGTTTCAATGAAATGGTTAAATACTTTGAACAGATAATTGTGATTTCAAGTGTGCAGGTTGGATCTGATAAGAAGAATTTGATTGATAACAGGAGAGGATTTGTTGATGTAATACATTAATAGTTGTGAATCCATTAGTTGAAGTTTATTTTCTAATGAAGTTTTCTTTATGAGTTTGACTCCATGGCCCACAATTAGGCACTAGTCTATTCTTCAGCTTGATGTATCTTAGAAACAATTTTAAATTCAAAATCATTTTAAATCATTCTTGTTTGGTTGAGGTTTAGTGTTATGCTTCCCAATTGTTGAGTGAGTGTTGAGAGACTAATAATTTAGCTATATTTGAGGTTGTCAATGCTTTCCTTAGTGTATTTTAATTGGGAGTTATCTGCTATCAAAAGAAATGTCTATGTATGGTTGAATTAAGTTGTATGCATTGTATAGGTTGACCCACCTTGGTCTTGCAGAGCTAGAAGTGTAGAAGATCTTAGTCTTTGACTAAATCTTGTTAGTTGGCCAAATCCACCATTGAGTTTGATCATTAGAAAGTGGCTAGTCTATAAGATTAATTGGATTGTTCCATTTGGAAGACCAGTGCATTCTTCTAAAAATGCATTTCTTGGTGATGATTGGGGCTCCTTAGACTTCATCCCCCATGGGCCTAGTGAGTATAAGGTTGACCCTTATAAATTTTGCATTCCTTAATTTTATGAGGATCCACATTCTCATGTCATAATTGATCCTTCTTCTATGAATTCAACTAGTACTTATTCTCAAACATTTAATTATACTTCTCATTTTTCTAAGGCTAGTGATGTTTCTCTCCTCTTTGTTCTTTGGATAAACATTATGAGCTTGAATTTAAAATTATTTCTAAGTATGGATATAAAAAAAATGGTCTTTAGCACATGGAACAATGATATAAGGTCCTTGTGTAACTGACAATATAATTTTATATTGTGGGTTTAGGTTACCAATCTTATCCTCTTTTTGCATCTCCTCCATTGTCTAATGTCTCTATGACTTCTTCTTTTGAGAATTTAAACATTTATCCACAAGAAAAATAGTTGTTTCCTACTCCTCCTTTATCTAAGAAAAAGAATATATTTTTGAGGCTTCTCAAATCCCACCTAATCACTCTTCCTTCTATTGTACATAAGCATTTTCCTCAACACAATCAAATAAAACATCCTTTTTGTGCATATCATTGAGTGATTTTTCATTCTATCAATGAATTTTGAGCCTTGCAAGATAAAATAAAACTTCTTGACTCTAGTGTCATGACTCTTCCCTCTATTGATGCATATGTCTCTTCTTGGCATGACAAGTAGCATGGAGGTTCACCTCTATCCAATGCATTCCATGTGATAAGTATTATTCTTCTTCTATTGTGTTTCTAACCACTATGTCACATTCATATCTTTATTTATTTTCTCATTTCCATTCAAGGTGGTATAATATCATATGCAAAGTTAATTTCTCTTTAGTAACAACACAATATTATTAATCATTCTTGTCCTCACCAAAATTTTAGGGGGAAAGTACAATTTGTTTTGGAGGTACACATCCTTCCTAAGGATCCCCTATCTTATTTCTTCCCCTTTTATTTACCTTAAAGTATTGGCATACCATACATGTTAATATTTTAAGGGGGGTCATATATTATGCTCACTTGTTCATCCTTATTGCACCTTATTTAATTTTCACCCTATGGAATTGGTTTTTATTATGCTCCATGTAGTGTTGGTAGCATGTGAACCACCTAACATAATAAAACTTTCTAACTTATGGGCCTTCATATGTCCTACCTTGATAATATATGCCACCTAGCATAATGAAACTTGCTAGAGTATGTGGTTCATACAAATTACTTTTTACATCTATGGTCACCTAGCATAGCACAACTTGCTAACTAGTGATCCATTTTTTATATCATAATTTGGATGACCCCTAGTGGTCCAAAGAAAGCTAGTGTTTGAGTCATGTAATCTCTTCTATATCAATTGCTTCCCTATATATTTGTATGCATTCTCTTCTTGAATAAACTAATCATCTCATAACATTCATCTCTTCGTTTAAGAATTATTCTGTGTTTTTCCTTTTATTTTATTACATTTTGAGGATGATGCACGGTATTGAGAAAACATCCACATCAAGGTCTCTTTCACTTTTTGACTTAAAATTTTCTCGTGTTTTTTGATATGTGTTGTTATCTTTTTTATATGGGTTATGTATTATTCTATATATGTATATATTTATGATGTTCTAACCTAGTGGTTTTGTGGGTTTTTTCACTAACTGTGTTTCCTTGTGCAATTTTTTTTTGTCTAATGTATTATTGTAGCTTCTTAATCTTATGGCATTGTTCCTTTGCTTTAATATTTTTCATCATCCTCTACAATATACTTTTTGGTGTTTTTATTTTATTTTCCTTTCAGTCCTTTCCATTTTACTTTATCATGCATATTCATGTAGGTTTATAATATGGCTAAAGTTGCAGCAAAAAGTATTATCAAAAATTGCACACCCTTGCTATTCACACTTATGGTTTATGGTTTATATCCAATCTTTTGTCTATTCTCTTATTTTTTATGTAGGATTATTCTAACACTTGCATCATTTTTTCTCCTTCTCAAGGTTCTTAGGCCTTCTTTCTTGTGGTCACCTTTATGTGTCACTTTTATGTTCACCATATTCTTTCCTATTATTTCATCATTTTTTAGCATAAATTATTTGGACAGTAGCACTTAGAACAAATGTTTGTGCATTGTGCTAGCATCCTATGACAATTTATCATTTGAAAGTAATTTATGAGTGTCTTCCCACTTGTCACCTTCCTAGGTCAATGGAAATGAAATAATGATTCTAAATAGCTCGTCAGCCTCTTCCTCTCTACTCTTCTCATTTTTTAATCTAAATTTTCATTTTTGGAGAACTCTCTCTCTCTTGGCTCTCACAAAACTTGCAAGATTTACACAACACTTTTTACATCACTCTTTGAAACTCTCCCTCTCTCAAATTCCTCAAGCCTCCACAGGTGATATTATTTTTATTTCTCATTATTGTTACAAGCATTTCTTGTGCTCTCAAGCACCTTGGGATTATCACATCACCTTTTTCTTCATTTTGATTTTTCGTTGTTCTTATTTATAGATGCACTTAGAATAGTAACACACACTATTTATTTCATCTATCTATATTGGCTATTGTGGAGGCAGAAATACCATAGTAGAGATTTGACTAAGGTAAATCCCTAAATAGCCACCCAAAAAAAATCTCCATTTTGTTTGCAGGTATTTTTTAGAGCATTCAACTGCACGAAGGTTTTCAATTGCTTTCTTATTCTTAAATCTATTTTTATTATTCATATAAATTTTATAAGACTTTTTTTATTTTCATGTTCTATAGTATTTGTTGGTGTTTTCTTATTTTTGGGTTTTGTAGGCTAGTTGAACAACTAAGTTGGGTTCTCACAATTTTTGGGTGTTTCTCTACACATTCATAGAAATGATAGTGCAACACACAAACATCTATTCAATACACTAGAATCATTTCTAATGATCCCAAGATTTCAACCCCAAGTTCCTCATTCCTTGTATTTTTTATTTATGTAGTTAAGAAGTTATAGTTAGTTTTATGTTAGTAGATATTTTTACCAGTTTGTTTCCTTTAATGATTTTAGTTAGCCATTTACATTTTTATATTTAATAAATTAGAATAGTTTTAAATAAATTTAAAACAACTAGTTTATCCTAGTGTATTGGATGAGGTTAATTCTTAAGGAAGATTTCATTTGTAGAAGTTATACTTTTTCATTCATTACACAATCATAGTGGTGCCTTGCATTCTTGATGTAAATAATTTAACCATAGCATGTATACACCTTTTCCAACATATAATACAATATATATTGCATAAATTCTTATTTAAGTGAGAATTTCATTATCTTTGAGTGAGGCTCTTAGGATTCATGAACATAGGATGAAAGAATTGTATTTTATCTTTGTTGATGTGCCTAAGAAACATGTTGATGTCCCAAATGAAGAAGAAAAGAATGTAAAAATAAAGAAACTATTGTGGTATAACCAAGGCTTCTATTGTAAATAGTTAGCTAAGTGTAGACCCTTTCTACACCACTTTAGTGATAAATGGTTGGCTTCTCCATAATTTTATGTTCGATTCAAGTGACTCTAATAATGTCATGTCTCTATAGGTAATGAATGAGATTGGTTTGTAGGAGTCAAAGTCCTATGAAATATGTTTTTCTATAGACTCTAGAGAGTTAAATGTCATTGAAGTGTTGAGCAATGTGGAAGCCCAATTGACTGTTTACCCTAAAAAATCATTTTTGATGGATATTATAATTGTGGATTTCCCTCCTAAATGGGGTATGCTATTGACTAAGAAGTGGGAAACATTCATTGGTAGAAATATATAAATTGATTTCTCTTATACCACTATTCTTTTCCATGGTGAAAATATGAAGTTGAAAGCAATGAGTATTGGATAATATTGAAGATTGTTACAAATCTCCTAATGAGGTGATTATTTTAATGTGAGTATAGACCATCTGGTAATTTATTGTGAGGAACTTGAGATTTAAGATAATGTTATGATTCTATCCCATGCCTATAATAAACTTAGCGATGATATTTGGACTAAATTTTTTAATGGATCTCTCTCAAAAAAAAGGTGCTAGTGTTGGTATTATTCTAATATCTCCAAATGAGAAAATATGAAATTTCTCAATCAGACTATCTTTCTAATGCAAAATAAATATACCTCAGTATGATGCCCTTCTAGTGAGGTTGAATATTGCTCACAAGAATGGAATTAAATGCTTAGAAATTTTTATGAATTCAAAATTAATAGTGGAATAAGAAAAAGGAATGTATATGGTGAAAGAGAACAAGTTAAGATCATATAAGAATTTTTTTGGGATAACACAAAATTATTTGATTCTAGTAACATTGAATGGGTGGATAGAAGTGACAAAATTCAAGCAGATGCTCTTATAGTTATAACATCAACATATGACCTAGATTCAAACCTTCCTTTATGTCATTAAAACATTGAAATCATAGAAAGACCTATTGTACTGGAAAACATCATTGTAGTTGGTAAGTTTTTGTCGAAAACCAACAAATATACAAATTCTTGAATGGTATAGATGAATTTGATATTTAGTTGATTGATTGGTAACCTATGATAGAAATAGAAGATGGAAGAGAGACCTTGTTTGGGAATGAAGAGGTATAAATAAAGAAAAATACTATTCCAAAAGGGTTGGTTGTTTTAGAGTATATTTTTTATAATGAGGATTGTTATTGGAATAAGAACAAACTAAATCATGCAGATAATGTTGAAGGTGTGAACCTGGGAACACACGAGAACACAAAGATGATTTTTATTTGTAAAATACTTAACCAAAGGAGAAGAAAATGATAATCGCCTTACTGAGAAAATTCAAGAAGTGTTTTTCTTAGTCCTACAAGGAGATTCAAACATACTAGTAAGATTTGTTTCATCATAACATTCCTCTTCAACTAGATGAAAATATTTTTTGGAAGAAACAAAAAGCTATCAGCCCTACCATAGCCCCACAAATGCAAAAGGACACATATTATTAAGGTTATTAGGCACTCAAAGTGGTTATCCAACCTCATCCTAGTGAGGAAGAATAATGGAGAGATAAGGTTGTGTGTGGGCTTTATGAACCCAAACCTTAAGTTCTTTAAGGATAACTACCCTCTCGCAAGCATGGATAATATATTACAAATGGTAACTAGATTAGAAAGAATGTCCATGATAGATGACTTCTTGAGCTACAACCAAGTGGTTATAAAAAAATCAAAACAACATAAGATGACCTTCACCAATCCATGGGGTACTTATGTGTATGTAAAGATGCCACTTGGTTTAAATAATATAAGTTAAAATTTCCAAAGAGAAATAGTTGTAGATTGTTCTAGTCTCATTGATGAGATTATGGTTGTATACCAAGATGATTTCACAATGTTCTCAAAGGAGAGAGGTGATAATTGAAAGTATCTTGAGCTTATTTTGAAAATATTTCTAGAATATATAATTTTATTAAACCCTAAGAAGGGCATATTTGGTGTTGAGGATGGAAATATTTTGGGCACATTGTGTCAAAAGATGGGGTAGGAATAGATCCAAAGCAAGTCAAGGATATGCACTTATGGCTCATCCACAACAATTATATATATACCAATTGTAGTTCCCCTCCATGATTCACCCTGTTAATGTTGTTGTGGTCATGCTTGTCGACTTCACTTTGTGGTCATGTATGGATTGGTGTTTAGTCTATTTGATTTAAATCCGGTCAATTAGTGCTTTGATTTGTTATTACATTTAAAATAAAGTATTAAAGCTAAAAATATTTTGATAATTAAAATAAATGCTTTAATACATTGTGATGTTGATAAATGAAAATATTGATAATACCTAGCTATTAAGTTAAATAAAATATTATTAATGCCTTTATTTGATTTAAATAAATTAAATGTATGAGTTAATTAAGAAATATTGTAATAAATATGTTAATTATATAGTATGGTGCAAACAAAATTAAAGATTAAAGATTAAATTAATAAATTAAATATTTTAATTGTTGAATTATTATGTGAAAATATTAAAGTATGCTTAAATTATAAAAATAATAATAAATAGTGGTAGTTGGTGGTAGTGGGGAAAATAAAATAATGAAATTAAAGAAATGATTGTGGAGTGGAGAATAAATTAGTTAAATTGCTTAAAGATAGGGGCTTTTGAGATTTTTTGGAAAAAAATAATTCTTGTTTCTTCTTTCCATGAATGTTTTCTTGTTTTGAGAGGTCTTCTTTTGGTTTCTTATTTTTCTTGGAGATTTAGAATTGGGTTCTGCAGAGATTGTTGGGCTTTGAAGTGTGTGTTGGAGCTGCAAGCTGGGATTAAGGGGTTCGACATCATTCCTCAGCTCAACCAATTGATTTAAACCAAGTTTCATTCCTTATGAATTCTTTCTCTGTTTCTAAAACAACAACTTGAATGCTTTTACTATCTTGAAATAAAACATTTCTTAGTTTATTTAGTTTCTAAATTGAAAACAAGTAGTAATGGCATCTTCTGTAAATTTATCAAATAAATCACTTGTGATTGCTTTGCATTCAATGCATTCAATGTGTTAATTACCTCCACCTGCTAAATGCAATTGTTTTAAGATCTTTTAGCTCTCCCAATAAATACATTCTACATGAACCTGTAGTTTTGTGTATCCACAGGCAAATATTTTGTTGGGAAATTTCATAAATCTTCTCAAAATTTAGTTTGTGCACCTGCATCATGTTGGTATCATTTCCTTCCTTTTTGACAGCCTTATAAGGCATTTTGTTCTTCTATCGACGCCTCTTTGTTGTCTATATTCTTTATATCTGAGGCTCTATCAATGCTTTTGAATGCATATTCCTTCCTACAGCATACAGAATGTGTTCCCTATATTTTTGTTTTCACTCTCGCTTTAGGATCTCATCTTTGGGAATATCGACTATTTATTTATGTTATGGGTGTACTTATTGTGCTTATTGTGTGATTTATAAATAGTACAAGAGAGAATTGAAACCTTGCATGGTGTAATCTCAGTGTTGGCTAAGTTGCATGAATCACTTAAATGAAAGCAATTCATTGTATCACCATTTCCTAGGCATTCGTTAACTTATTGTCTTAACCAAAGCTAAATAAAAACCTTTGCTACCACTATTGTATTGTAGTAATCTATAGATAAGTCATGCTTTAGAAGAAAATTTATTCTTTCATGACTCCATACTTCTTCATGTAGATTGTGATAGTTATAGAATATACATACTTTGCATTCGATAATTGATTGTAAGTATTCATTTTCCTTTGCCATTGGAATGTATTTATTTGGTATTCAATGGATTTAAATGTTGTAACATTTGATTATTTTTTCTTTCCTTTACTGGACTTGCCACCATAGCATTGCCTTAGAGTTTGGGCTGATGCGTATTGGATACACTTGATACGTACTAGATATTGCCTAATGTTGGGTGAGTAATTGTTCTATCATCTATGTATTACATTATGAAACATTTGTTTTTCATTCTTTTCTTTATTCGATGAATTTAGTTTGGGGTCATGTCCTTGTTTCGATTTATTTTGATTTCCTTTCAATGATCACTCTTTATGAAATTCGTTGTGAACACTTGAGTTTATTATTCAATGTTCATTTGTGTTGTTTGGCATTCAATGGATATTTGTGGCTTGATATATATATGTTCGATATGTTTGGCATATGTTATTTTATACAATGAATTTGCGTAATAGTTAGTACTCGATGAATAAGCAATGAGTATGAAATTCGCAGTATGAGCTTATGTTTGGTAGTTCGATTAACTATATTTTGATTAAAAAAAACTTAAGTTTAGCATCTAGTTATAAATATAGTTATATATGTATATGTATATTGGTGTGTATCTTTTAGTATCATGTGTTAATTGTTCATAATCTGATATTTTGTTTATAAAAAATAGTTAGAAAATTAAGTAATTACTTAATGTATTTATATATTTATATAATTTTATATATATATATATATATATATATATATATATATATATATAAGCATGAATATATATATGTATTGATGTACAAGTAATTATACTTTAAAGTTAGTATAAGAACAATACTTAATGTGAATTAATGATTGGGGTATGTGGTAACTAGGTAATTGAAGGAGATATAGTATAAATGAAATTAGAGTATTAATTAATGACCATTGATTCATTTTATGATTGATTAATAGATGAACAATACTTTTATTATGTGGTTAGTTGTTGGTTATCATGTGGGGTGAAAATTATATCTTCCCTAGACATTTCAGATGTTTGGCTTTTAGCATTGGACATTGTGTTGATGTTTGGTATTGGAGTGCTATTTTGGGTTGTTGTTCCTTGTGGGAATATTTATGTAATGGTTATGTGGTCTTCCAAAGGCTTGGGTGGGAAAAATATGCAATTGGCTGAATTGTTAAGTTGGAGCCTTGAATTAGTTGATGTGATACTTCCAATGTTGTGGGCCTTTAGCAATGCACTCTCTACTTGTTATTACAATTGTGTTTGAGAGCGAGATGGTCTAAGCTTTGCTTGGATTATGTACTTCTTTGGTTTCTATTTTGTGCATGATGGTTTTGTACTGTTGATTTTATTGGGTCTCCTAGTTGATAGTAGGGGGAGTGGCTCTCAATAGGGGTTGGCACACAAACTAGCACTAGGGTAACCGATATGGGAGTTTCTTAACTCAGTGATAACTTAAAATAAATTAGGGGGTTGGGTAGTTTACACATTAATCAAGATAATGGCTCACTCATGGCTCACTCATGGCTCAAGTGCTCATTTAGGATTGGGATGAGTGGGAAGGCCTAGAATGGAAAAGATCAACTGCCTTTTCCTCTTGAAAGGTATGTTGATCCCGCATGAGTTTATATGGGGGTTGGTGATTCAGTAGAGGCTGTCAAGGTAACTCAAGATGGGGGTCGGTAGCATAGGAAGATACTCCAGGGTAACCCATAAAAAGCTATGTGATGAAACTCTTCCCTATTGCAACCTAGTATTCCCTTGCCTCATGTCTCCCTTTGATGATTGTGTACCTCTGGAACCGGTGTCACTATTATGTAATGTTATGTTGTACTTTGCATATCAAAGTCCTATATAGTTTTGTTATGTTAGTTGGCTATCACCTTGTTGTTATTGTGGTGGTGGGACCTTATTTCTATCTCCTAGCACGAGGGGTGGACCTTCGGGTTCCACATGGTCGGGTGGAATGTGCCTTGTACTCCATTGGGTTCCCTTGTTGTGGTTTGTGGTCATGGTGACTACTCTTGATGATGTGGACTATTGCACTTATTATAGTTCAAGTGAACTATCTTACATGTACTTGTAATGTACTATAATTTAGTTGTATCATGTAATGTAATTTTGATGAACTCTCCTCTCTTATTCGAGGAAACATTGATGTAATGATGTAATGTTGTAAAATCATTATTGAACTCCCTTTTGTAATGGGTAATGTAAATGATGAATTATTGCATATGTTAGTTAACTAAATGATCTTTGATATTGCTATATTGATGACATGATATGGATAATTCATATTGGTTTCAATATTTTAAATGAGATAGATTAAATGGAATTCATATTGTTAGATGGATTTTTTTAATGTGATGGTTTATAATTCTTGTTAGTTTGATTAATGGGATTCTAGTAGCATAGTCATGGAACCTTAGAGGAATTAGGTTTAGCTTGCATGTTAGCTTATATTCTAAAATCTTTAGTATGTAGCACTTTAAAAAAAAAAAAAACCATTTTAGGTGTTTTAGTGTGTAGTCCTCTAGGGTTTTGTGGCGAGGCATTACACCAATGAATTTCAACCTATGCATATCTAGAAAAATAGGTGCAATATAAATGCATCCAAACTACATGCTAATAAATCTATTGATTGCATAAAACCTACCTATCATGTAGTAGTAGCCTTAAAATCATTCATGTATCCTCTTTCTTGTGGTTGTGGTATCACTAGGGAGAAGATGTAATGTGCAAGTATCTAAGTCTCATCTCTCAACTTGAATGTCGTCAACATCATCTTCTCATAATAAATTTAATTTATCTATCACATAGACCAAAGACCCACCCTCTCTAATATTGAACATTGCCTCCTCATCTATCATAGAGCCCTTAACACTCCTAAAGTTTTTCACATGCAATTGTGGGGCCACTAACTTGCATTGATGTTGAATCCATATAAGAGAAAATTTTCATATTGTTTATCTATAATGATCAATAATCAAGTATAAAAACACCAAAAATCCCAAGAAGTTGAAAAATTAATAAAGCAAATGAATAATAACAATCATTCTAAAACTTCAAAATTACAAGGAAAACTATAAATCTTGGATTATAACCATATTTAAATGGGTTTAAAACCAAAAATATACAAATGGCCCCATAAATAGTCATACATTATTATTCATAACATTTTTTTCAAATGAAGATTTTGACTAAGAACATGACATATTAACCCTAACACCTTACCTACAATAATATGTGTTCATAGTCTACTTGCATGGTGGTTTGTAAATATATTTATATGTAGCATGGTGAGTCTCCTTTTATATTCTCATAGTGTTGAATATGAAAATGAATTATATTTCACCACTTTATTTTTCTTCATATATAGTTAAGACATATTCACTTTTGTTGCACCTTTCCCAAATTATATATGCTCTAATTTATTATACATGAAATGAGATTTTTTTTCACAATGATCTACCTTATTGTCCATGAGATTTTGATCTATAGAGATGTTATTACTAAAGGTGTTAAGTGGTTGTTGGGAAATGGGACTAGTATTTTGTTTTGGGAAGACATTTGGTGTGGGGATTGCCCTCTTATTTCTCTCCCTCAAGCTCCTACTATTGCTCCCCTATGTAAAAAACTTTTTGGAGTCAAGGTGGTGGATTACTTTGAGGATGGGGAATGGAATAATTTTGATGTTTGGGAGCCGTCTTTGAAGATTCTTAAGGAATTCTTACATAAGGTTCAGATTATAGTGTTTCCTAGGCTAGATAGAGTGGTTTGGGCCCCATGTGCAAGTGGTAATTTTTTGGTGGCCTCTTCTTTTTTGAATTCCCTAGTTACTCTTGAGTCTTTTCCATTTTGGAGGCGGCTATGGAATAAGTAGTTGATTCCTAAGGTGAATGTCTTTTACTGGCTGATTATACAAGGGAAAATTCTCACGATTGACAATGTCTACAAGAGGGGGTTTACAATTCCTAATAGGTGTGTCCTCTATGAAGTTAATGGGGAGAATGATTTTCATATCCTCATTGGTTGTGATTACTTGCTCACCCTGTGGAGCAAGTTCCTCAGACTCTAGGATTTGGGATGGGTCTTTCTAGACTCTTTGGCTAAGTTTTATGATCAGTGGAAGTGCCCTTCCTATTCTCCTATCTTGTGTGGGCTTTGGGATCTTATGGCCCCGCATATTGCCTAGGGACTTTGGAAAGAAAGAAATAACAGGATCTTTCAGGAATCCAAGCTGAAGGTTGAGAGCCTTTTCATCAAAGTCCATCGGGCTATCCTAGAGAATTTTACTCTCATTAGATCTAATTATGCTCAATTTGATCTGACTATGTGCCTTGTTGGCTATAATCTTAAGGTGATTTCAAATTGTAAAATTTATTTGGTTCCTATAATTACTCCCAAGGCTAGCTTTTTTGCGAGGAAGAACACAAGATGGCAGCTTCCCCTAGCTGGGTGGATTAAAATTAACTTTGATGGGGCAATGAAGGTGAATCCTAGGCCTGCTGGATGTGGGGGGTGTTAAGAGATAACTTTGATAGAGTTCTTGGCACGGTGGCACTCCCATTGGGTACTCAGAATAATCATTGTGCGGAGGTGGAGGTTGTGTTCATGAGAGTTAGATATGCTATTAGTAAAGGGTTTTCCAAAGTTTGGGTGGAAGGTGATTCTATGAATATCATAAACTATTTGCATAGTACTCATCCCCCGAGCTGGAATGTGGATTAGTTAATAAAGGATATGGTAATGATGTTACAATCTTGTGATGAGACTCACATATCTCACATTTATTAGGAAGGAAACTATCTTGCTGATTATTTTTTCCAATTTGGTTGTCAACCTTAGTGAATTTTTCTCATGGGAGGAAGGGTCGATCGTTCCCGAGGATGCTAGAAATATTTTAAGAAATAATGGCATTGGATAAGTTGATGCGGATTTTATGGCCTTGTACATCTTCCCATCTAGAATTTTTTTTGGGTGTTTTATGGGTATTTCATTTTCGTCTGGGTAGCTTTTACCAGGGTTTTGTGTGTTTTGTTTAGGCTACATGAGCGGTGATAGAAGTCGAGTTGAGCCACACTCATGTGGTGATATTTGAAGAAAGAAGAAGCTCTATAACATTCTTTGTCATGGAAATTTCACTCCATTTTTGGAGAGATTACATGGTCACGGCCCTAATGCCTCGGCCAAGTTTTTCTCTCTTTGGCATAACCGCAAGCTGGTGTTGAAAGGGTTGGAGGTGGAGGTGAATGAATACCTTATTTCCACCATTACGGGAATGTCGACTGTGGGAAAAAAAAATTTCAAAGACAAAAAGAGAAATGAAGAAGCAATGGCCCAGTTTTTTAAGGATGACGAACAAAATAATTTGGTCAAGTTGGAGAGTTGGGGTTATGACAAAACCTCCCTCAAGAAAATTTGGGTCAGGGTTACAGAGGTGATGATGCAATACATGACACTGGAAGGGAGATTTAAGGCTCTTCTTGGCCACCATTTCACTCTCCTAAATCATTTCAGGCATGGTTTGTTTATTTTCTTTCCCTTCTTCCTTTTATCTTTGTTGGAATCCTTGGTGTATGCTCATCTAAAGAATAGGAGGGCCCTTGTCCTCCATGAAGGGCTAATTTTTCTTATTATGGAGCATGTCCAATATCTAACCCCAACTCCGACCATCAAAGGAAAGGAAGAGGTTTTAAGTGCTTTATCAGGGTCATCACATTCAGACTCCTTGTCAAAGGAGGAGGAGGACTAGGATGAGGACGAGGAAGATGTCTACCCTAAGGCTATTGCTTCGGCTTCCAAGAAAAGGAAGGTGGTGGGTTCTAAGAATAAAAAGGCTCCTAAGAAGTTGGCCTTTTTTGGGAGTGATGATATGGAGGTTGGGTCGGATGGGTCCTCTCCTAACACTACGAAAGTGGTTGTTGATAAAGGTGTTCTTGGTTGGGCTCTTGAGGTTGAGGCCTAGGTTAATGTTGAGTCGATTGAAAAACTAAGAAGACTGTCGAAGAGGTTGGCCAATTTGAAGAAAAAGGATTTTGTAGTTATGGCCAGGGACCCTAAGGAGGCAGAGGAAGGTAACATTCATGTGGATAAAATGGTGACTATGGAGGATTATCTAGTTCATGACATGCCTAAGGTGTCTCTAGTTAAGGAGGTTGGGGATTTGAATGTGGAGGAGGAGGAAAAGAAAAATGTTAATCCACCCTTGAATATTGATCCTCTTTCAAAGGATTTTTCGTACCTAGATGAGGATGATACTTCTATCTTTGGTTTGTTGGATATGGTGAGGGCTAGGGCAATGGGCACCTTAAAATTGGCCAAATGGACTTTGCAAGAATTCAATAAAATTAATATCAAGATAAGAGGCTTAAAGGTGAATATGCAGAATTTTCAAAAGGCCTCTATGTGTGACATCCTCATTGATAGAATGGTGGAATTAGAAGGTTCATTTAATTATTTCAAGGCATTGTGTGAGGATAGAATGCAGGCCCTTGAGGCCAAGGTTGCTAG
>VDFB02255312.1:0-43607 GCA_007258455.2 Sequoia sempervirens | reverse complement strand
AAAGCATGAGTAAAATGAATTTTTTCCCAAAAAGTTTATTTTAAACAAATATTTTAAACGAAGTGTTTTGTCCTTGGGAAAAAAATTTAAGTGAAACATTTGAAACATTATAAGCATGGAAAATTTTTGTTGTCTAATGATAAAATATTAAAGCTTTTCACTTTGTTAAGTGAAACTAAAAGGCCATGCTTTTAGAATGCACATGAAGGGGAATATTTGTGAAATATTTCAATACTGGAGGTAACACGAGTAAAAAGAAAACAAGTCTAGGAAAAAAATTCTTACAATAGAATATTTTAAATGCTTGCTAGGAAAACATTTTAAAATTAAAAAATTGAATGGCACAAAATAAATATTTTATTTTCCCAGGTGAATGTTTTATTAAATGTCATGCTTTTAATACAAAGAGAAAACATTTACAAAGAGCGGAAATGTGAAATTTTCACGAGCAAGCAAAGGTATTTTTACACAACTGAGTGAATGATGGAGATTCTCCACATGGGAAAATTTTCAATTGCTTGACAACTTGGTTTGCAAAGGAAAGATGAGAGGCAAAGTTTGTTGAAGGAAGAGAGAGGAGAGATTCTTTGTAATTTTTTGGATTGACGGTGGATGGAGCTGTTAGATATCTTCAACAGATCAACTTTTGGAGCCTTCTATTCTTCTATTTCTTCTCTTCTTTTCTCATTTGTAAAGGGTTCTAAATTCTTGTATGAGGCTGGGTAGATAGAAAATGTTGAGTTCTGAGTCATAAATTGAGTCTATAAAGCTTTCATTGGTGATTTCATGAGTAAATCTCAGCCGGTTTGTGCAAATAAATCATGAAAGTCATGAATGTCATCACATTGTCTCCAAATTGGTACAGTTTAAGTCCTATGAATTCAATAATACAGAGTATCTTTGGATTTTTCATCTCAATTTTCTAAGATTGTTTTATTTGTTTATGGTTCTGTTTCAATGAAATGGTTAAATACTTTGAACAGATAATTGTGATTTCAAGTGTGCAGGTTGGATCTGATAAGAAGAATTTGATTGATAACAGGAGAGGATTTGTTGATGTAATACATTAATAGTTGTGAATCCATTAGTTGAAGTTTATTTTCTAATGAAGTTTTCTTTATGAGTTTGACTCCATGGCCCACAATTAGGCACTAGTCTATTCTTCAGCTTGATGTATCTTAGAAACAATTTTAAATTCAAAATCATTTTAAATCATTCTTGTTTGGTTGAGGTTTAGTGTTATGCTTCCCAATTGTTGAGTGAGTGTTGAGAGACTAATAATTTAGCTATATTTGAGGTTGTCAATGCTTTCCTTAGTGTATTTTAATTGGGAGTTATCTGCTATCAAAAGAAATGTCTATGTATGGTTGAATTAAGTTGTATGCATTGTATAGGTTGACCCACCTTGGTCTTGCAGAGCTAGAAGTGTAGAAGATCTTAGTCTTTGACTAAATCTTGTTAGTTGGCCAAATCCACCATTGAGTTTGATCATTAGAAAGTGGCTAGTCTATAAGATTAATTGGATTGTTCCATTTGGAAGACCAGTGCATTCTTCTAAAAATGCATTTCTTGGTGATGATTGGGGCTCCTTAGACTTCATCCCCCATGGGCCTAGTGAGTATAAGGTTGACCCTTATAAATTTTGCATTCCTTAATTTTATGAGGATCCACATTCTCATGTCATAATTGATCCTTCTTCTATGAATTCAACTAGTACTTATTCTCAAACATTTAATTATACTTCTCATTTTTCTAAGGCTAGTGATGTTTCTCTCCTCTTTGTTCTTTGGATAAACATTATGAGCTTGAATTTAAAATTATTTCTAAGTATGGATATAAAAAAAATGGTCTTTAGCACATGGAACAATGATATAAGGTCCTTGTGTAACTGACAATATAATTTTATATTGTGGGTTTAGGTTACCAATCTTATCCTCTTTTTGCATCTCCTCCATTGTCTAATGTCTCTATGACTTCTTCTTTTGAGAATTTAAACATTTCTCCACAAGAAAAATAGTTGTTTCCTACTCCTTTATCTGAGAAAAAGAATATATTTTTGAGGCTTCTCAAATCCCACCTAATCACTCTTCCTTCTATTGTACATAAGCATTTTCCTCAACACAATCAAATAAAACATCCTTTTTGTGCATATCATTGAGTGATTTTTCATTCTATCAATGAATTTTGAGCCTTGCAAGATAAAATAAAACTTCTTGACTCTAGTGTCATGACTCTTCCCTCTATTGATGCACATGTCTCTTCTTGGCATGACAAGTGGCATGGAGGTTCACCTCTATCCAATGCATTCCATGTGATAAGTAGTATTCTTCTTCTATTGTGTTTCTAACCACTATGTCACATTCATATCTTTATTTATTTTCTCATTTCCATTCAAGGTGGTATAATATCATATGCAAAGTTAATTTCTCTTTAGTAACAACACAATATTATTAATCATTCTTGTCCTCACCAAAATTTTAGGGGGAAAGTACAATTTGTTTTGGAGGTGCACATCCTTCCTAAGGATCCCCTATCTTATTTCTTCCCCTTTTATTTACCTTAAAGTATTGGCATACCATACATGTTAATATTTTAAGGGGGGTCATATATTATGCTCACTTGTTCATCCTTATTGCACCTTATTTAATTTTCACTCTATGGAATTGGTTTTTATTATGCTCCACGTAGTGTTGGTAGCATGTGAACCACCTAGCATAATAAAACTTGCTAACTTATGGGCCTTCATATGTCCTACCCTGATAATATATGCCACCTAGCATAATGAAACTTGCTAGAGTATGTGGTTCATACAAATTACCTTTTACATCTATGGTCACCTAGCATAGCACAACTTGCTAGCTAGTGATCCATTTTTTATATCATAATTTGCATGACCCCTAGTGGTCCAAAGAAAGCTAGTGTTTGAGTCATGTAATCTCTTCTATATCAATTTCTTCCCTATATATTTGTATGCATTCTCTTCTTGAATAAACTAATCATCTCATAACATTCATCTCTTCGTTTAAGAATTATTTTGTGTTTTTCCTTTTATTTTATTACATTTTGAGGATGATGCATGGTATTGAGAAAACATCCACATCAAGGTCTCTTTCACTTTTTGACTTAAAATTTTCTCGTGTTTTTTGATATGTGTTGTTATCTTTTTTATATGGGTTATGTATTATTCTATATATGTATATATTTATGATGTTCTAACCTAGTGGTTTTGTGGGTTTTTTCACTAACTGTGTTTCCTTGTGCAATTTTTTTTTGTCTAATGTATTTTTGTAGCTTCTTAATCTTATGGCATTGTTCCTTTGCTTTAATATTTTTCATCATCCTCTACAATATACTTTTTGGTGTTTTTATTTTATTTTCCTTTCAGTCCTTTCCATTTTACTTTATCATGCATATTCATGTAGGTTTATAATATGGCTAAAGTTGCAGCAAAAAGTATTATCAAAAATTGCACACCCTTGCTATTCACACTTATGGTTTATGGTTTATGTCCAATCTTTTGTCTATTCTCTTATTTTTTATGTAGGATTATTCTAACACTTGCATCATTTTTTCTCCTTCTCAAGGTTCTTAGGCCTCCTTTCTTGTGGTCACCTTTATGTGTCACTTTTATGTTCACCATATTCTTTCCTATTATTTCATCATTTTTTAGCATAAATTATTTGGACAGTAGCACTTAGAACAAATGTTTGTGCATTGTGCTAGCATCCTATGACAATTTATCATTTGAAAGTAATTTATGAGTGTCTTCCCACTTGTCACCTTCCTAGGTCAATGGAAATGAAATAATGATTCTAAATAGCTCGTCAGCCTCTTCCTCTCTACTCTTCTCATTTTTTAATCTAAATTTTCATTTTTGGAGAACTCTCTCTCTCTTGCCTCTCACAAAACTCGCAAGATTTATACAACACTTTTTACATCACTCTTTGAAACTCTCCCTCTCTCAAATTCCTCAAGCCTCTATAGGTGATATTATTTTTATTTCTCATTATTGTTACAAGAATTTCTTGTGCCCTTGAGTACCTTGGGATTATCACATCCCCTTTTTCTTCATTTTGATTTTTCGTTGTTTTTATTTATAGATGCACTTAGAATAGTAACACACACTATTTATTTTATCTATCTATATTGGCTATTGTGGAGGCAGAAATACCATAGCAAAGATTTGACTATGGTAAATCCCTAAATAGCCACCCAAAAAAAATCTCCATTTTGTTTGCAAGTATTTTTTAGAGCATTCAACTGCACAAAGATTTTCAATTGCTTTCTTATTCTTAAATCTATTTTTATTATTCATATAAATTTTATAAGACTTTATTTGTTTTCATGTTCTATAGTATTTGTTGGTGTTTTCTTATTTTTGGGTTTTGTAGGCTAGTTGAACAACTAAGTTGGGTTCTCACAATTTTTGGGTGTTTCTCTACACATTCATAGAAATGATAGTGCAACACACAAAGGTCTATGCAATACACTAGAATCATTTCTAATGATCTCCAAATTTCAACCCCAAGTTCCTGATTTCTTGTATTTTTTATTTATGTAGTTAAGAAGTTATAGTTAGTTTTATGTTAGTAGATATTTTTACTAGTTTATTTCCTTTAGTGATTTTAGTTATCCATTTACATTTTTATATTTAATAAATTAGAATAGTTTTAAATAAATTTAAAACAACTAGTTTATCCTAGTGTATTGGATGGGGTTAATTCTTAAGGAAGATTTCATTTGTAGAAGTTATACTTTTTCATTCATTACAAAATCATAGTGGTGCCTTGCATTCTTGATGCAAATAATTTAGCCATAGCACGTATACACCTTTTCCAACATATAATACAATATATATTGCATAAATTCTTATTTAAGTGAGAATTTCATTATCTTTGAGTGAGGCTCTTAGGATTCATGAACATAGGATGAGAGCATTGTATTTTATCTTTGTTGATGTGCCTAAGAAACATGTTGATGTCCCAAATGAAGAAGAAAAGAATGTAAAAATAAAGAAACTATTGTGGTATAACCAAGGCTTCTATTGTAAATAGTTAGCTAAGTGTAGACCCTTTCTACACCACTTTAGTGATAAATGGTTGGCTTCTCCATAATTTTATGTTCGATTCAAGTGACTCTAATAATGTCATGTCTCTATAGGTAATGAATGAGATTGGTTTGTAGGAGTCAAAGTCCTATGAAATATGTTTTTCTATAGACTCTAGAGAGTTAAATGTCATTGAAGTGTTGAGCAATGTGGAAGCCCAATTGACTGTTTACCCTAAAAAATCATTTTTGATGGATATTATAATTGTGGATTTCCCTCCTAAATGGGGTATGCTATTGACTAAGAAGTGGGAAACATTCATTGGTAGAAATATATAAATTGATTTCTCTTATACCACTATTCTTTTCCATGGTGAAAATATGAAGTTGAAAGCAATGAGTATTGGATAATATTGAAGATTGTTACAAATCTCCTAATGAGGTGATTATTTTAATGTGAGTATAGACCATCTGGTAAGTTATTGTGAGGAACTTGAGATTTAAGATAATGTTCTGATTCTATCCCATGCCTATAATAAACTTAGCGATGATATTTGGACTAAATTTTTTAATGGATCTCTCTCAAAAAAAAGGTGCTAGTGTTGGTATTATTCTAATATCTCCAAATGAGAAAATATGAAATTTCTCAATCAGACTATCTTTCTAATGCAAAATAAATATACCTCAGTATGATGCCCTTCTAGTGAGGTTGAATATTGCTCACAAGAATGGAATTAAATGCTTAGAAATTTTTATGAATTCAAAATTAATAGTGGAATAAGAAAAAGGAATGTATATGGTGAAAGAGAACAAGTTAAGATCATATAAGAATTTTTTTGGGATAACACAAAATTATTTGATTCTAGTAACATTGAATGGGTGGATAGAAGTGACAAAATTCAAGCAGATGCTCTTATAGTTATAACATCAACATATGACCTAGATTCAAACCTTCCTTTATGTCATTAAAACATTGAAATCATAGAAAGACCTATTGTACTGGAAAACATCATTGTAGTTGGTAAGTTTTTGTCGAAAACCAACAAATATACAAATTCTTGAATGGTATAGATGAATTTGATATTTAGTTGATTGATTGGTAACCTATGATAGAAATAGAAGATGGAAGAGAGACCTTGTTTGGGAATGAAGAGGTATAAATAAAGAAAAATACTATTCCAAAAGGGTTGGTTGTTTTAGAGTATATTTTTTATAATGAGGATTGTTATTGGAATAAGAACAAACTAAATCATGCAGATAATGTTGAAGGTGTGAACCTGGGAACACACGAGAACACAAAGATGATTTTTATTTGTAAAATACTTAACCAAAGGAGAAGAAAATGATAATCGCCTTACTGAGAAAATTCAAGAAGTGTTTTTCTTAGTCCTACAAGGAGATTCAAACATACTAGTAAGATTTGTTTCATCATAACATTCCTCTTCAACTAGATGAAAATATTTTTTGGAAGAAACAAAAAGCTATCAGCCCTACCATAGCCCCACAAATGCAAAAGGACACATATTATTAAGGTTATTAGGCACTCAAAGTGGTTATCCAACCTCATCCTAGTGAGGAAGAATAATGGAGAGATAAGGTTGTGTGTGGGCTTTATGAACCCAAACCTTAAGTTCTTTAAGGATAACTACCCTCTCGCAAGCATGGATAATATATTACAAATGGTAACTAGATTAGAAAGAATGTCCATGATAGATGGCTTCTTGAGCTACAACCAAGTGGTTATAAAAAAATCAAAACAACATAAGATGACCTTCACCAATCCATGGGGTACTTATGTGTATGTAAAGATGCCACTTGGTTTAAATAATATAAGTTAAAATTTCCAAAGAGAAATAGTTGTAGATTGTTCTAGTCTCATTGATGAGATTATGGTTGTATACCAAGATGATTTCACAATGTTCTCAAAGGAGAGAGGTGATAATTGAAAGTATCTTGAGCTTATTTTGAAAATATTTCTAGAATATATAATTTTATTAAACCCTAAGAAGGGCATATTTGGTGTTGAGGAGGGAAATATTTTGGGCACATTGTGTCAAAAGATGGGGTAGGAATAGATCCAAAGCAAGTCAAGGATATGCACTTATGGCTCATCCACAACAATTATATATATACCAATTGTAGTTCCCCTCCATGATTCACCCTGTTAATGTTGTTGTGGTCATGCTTGTCGACTTCACTTTGTGGTCATGTATGGATTGGTGTTTAGTCTATTTGATTTAAATCCGGTCAATTAGTGCTTTGATTTGTTATTACATTTAAAATAAAGTATTAAAGCTAAAAATATTTTGATAATTAAAATAAATGCTTTAATACATTGTGATGTTGATAAATGAAAATATTGATAATACCTAGCTATTAAGTTAAATAAAATATTATTAATGCCTTTATTTGATTTAAATAAATTAAATGTATGAGTTAATTAAGAAATATTGTAATAAATATGTTAATTATATAGTATGGTGCAAACAAAATTAAAGATTAAAGATTAAATTAATAAATTAAATATTTTAATTGTTGAATTATTATGTGAAAATATTAAAGTATGCTTAAATTATAAAAATAATAATAAATAGTGGTAATTGGTGGTAGTGGGGAAAATAAAATAATGAAATTAAAGAAATGATTGTGGAGTGGAGAATAAATTAGTTAAATTGCTTAAAGATAGGGGCTTTTGAGATTTTTTGGAAAAAAATAATTCTTGTTTCTTCTTTCCATGAATGTTTTCTTGTTTTGAGAGGTCTTCTTTTGGTTTCTTATTTTTCTTGGAGATTTAGAATTGGGTTCTGCAGAGATTGTTGGGCTTTGAAGTGTGTGTTGGAGCTGCAAGCTGGGATTAAGGGGTTCGACATCATTCCTCAGCTCAACCAATTGATTTAAACCAAGTTTCATTCCTTATGAATTCTTTCTCTGTTTCTAAAACAACAACTTGAATGCTTTTACTATCTTGAAATAAAACATTTCTTAGTTTATTTAGTTTCTAAATTGAAAACAAGTAGTAATGGCATCTTCTGTAAATTTATCAAATAAATCACTTGTGATTGCTTTGCATTCAATGCATTCAATGTGTTAATTACCTCCACCTGCTAAATGCAATTGTTTTAAGATCTTTTAGCTCTCCCAATAAATACATTCTACATGAACCTGTAGTTTTGTGTATCCACAGGCAAATATTTTGTTGGGAAATTTCATAAATCTTCTCAAAATTTAGTTTGTGCACCTGCATCATGTTGGTATCATTTCCTTCCTTTTTGACAGCCTTATAAGGCATTTTGTTCTTCTATCGACGCCTCTTTGTTGTCTATATTCTTTATATCTGAGGCTCTATCAATGCTTTTGAATGCATATTCCTTCCTACAGCATACAGAATGTGTTCCCTATATTTTTGTTTTCACTCTCGCTTTAGGATCTCATCTTTGGGAATATCGACTATTTATTTATGTTATGGGTGTACTTATTGTGCTTATTGTGTGATTTATAAATAGTACAAGAGAGAATTGAAACCTTGCATGGTGTAATCTCAGTGTTGGCTAAGTTGCATGAATCACTTAAATGAAAGCAATTCATTGTATCACCATTTCCTAGGCATTCGTTAACTTATTGTCTTAACCAAAGCTAAATAAAAACCTTTGCTACCACTATTGTATTGTAGTAATCTATAGATAAGTCATGCTTTAGAAGAAAATTTATTCTTTCATGACTCCATACTTCTTCATGTAGATTGTGATAGTTATAGAATATACATACTTTGCATTCGATAATTGATTGTAAGTATTCATTTTCCTTTGCCATTGGAATGTATTTATTTGGTATTCAATGGATTTAAATGTTGTAACATTTGATTATTTTTTCTTTCCTTTACTGGACTTGCCACCATAGCATTGCCTTAGAGTTTGGGCTGATGCGTATTGGATACACTTGATACGTACTAGATATTGCCTAATGTTGGGTGAGTAATTGTTCTATCATCTATGTATTACATTATGAAACATTTGTTTTTCATTCTTTTCTTTATTCGATGAATTTAGTTTGGGGTCATGTCCTTGTTTCGATTTATTTTGATTTCCTTTCAATGATCACTCTTTATGAAATTCGTTGTGAACACTTGAGTTTATTATTCAATGTTCATTTGTGTTGTTTGGCATTCAATGGATATTTGTGGCTTGATATATATATGTTCGATATGTTTGGCATATGTTATTTTATACAATGAATTTGCGTAATAGTTAGTACTCGATGAATAAGCAATGAGTATGAAATTCGCAGTATGAGCTTATGTTTGGTAGTTCGATTAACTATATTTTGATTAAAAAAAACTTAAGTTTAGCATCTAGTTATAAATATAGTTATATATGTATATGTATATTGGTGTGTATCTTTTAGTACCATGTGTTAATTGTTCATAATCTGATATTTTGTTTGTAAAAAATAGTTAGAAAATTAAATAATTACTTAATGTATTTATATATTTATATAATTTTATATATATATATAAGCGTGAATATATATATGTATTGATGTACAAGTAATTATACTTTAAAGTTAGTATAAGAACAATACTTAATGTGAATTAATGATTGGGGTATGTGGTAACTAGGTAATTGAAGGAGATATAGTATAAATGAAATTAGAGTATTAATTAATGACCATTGATTCATTTTATGATTGATTAATAGACGAACAATACTTTTATTATGTGGTTAGTTGTTGGTTATCATGTGGGGTGAAAATTATATCTTCCCTAGACATTTCAGATGTTTGGCTTTTAGCATTGGACATTGTGTTGATGTTTGGTATTGGAGTGCTATTTTGGGTTGTTGTTCCTTGTGGGAATATTTATGTAATGGTTATGTGGTCTTCCAAAGGCTTGGGTGGGAAAAATATGCAATTGGCTGAATTGTTAAGTTGGAGCCTTGAATTAGTTGATGTGATACTTCCAATGTTGTGGGCCTTTAGCAATGCACTCTCTACTTGTTATTACAATTGTGTTTGAGAGCGAGATGGTCTAAGCTTTGCTTGGATTATGTACTTCTTTGGTTTCTATTTTGTGCATGATGGTTTTGTACTGTTGATTTTATTGGGTCTCCTAGTTGATAGTAGGGGGAGTGGCTCTCAATAGGGGTTGGCACACAAACTAGCACTAGGGTAACCGATATGGGAGTTTCTTAACTCAGTGATAACTTAAAATAAATTAGGGGGTTGGGTAGTTTACACATTAATCAAGATAATGGCTCACTCATGGCTCACTCATGGCTCAAGTGCTCATTTAGGATTGGGATGAGTGGGAAGGCCTAGAATGGAAAAGATCAACTGCCTTTTCCTCTTGAAAGGTATGTTGATCCCGCATGAGTTTATATGGGGGTTGGTGATTCAGTAGAGGCTGTCAAGGTAACTCAAGATGGGGGTCGGTAGCATAGGAAGATACTCCAGGGTAACCCATAAAAAGCTATGTGATGAAACTCTTCCCTATTGCAACCTAGTATTCCCTTGCCTCATGTCTCCCTTTGATGATTGTGTACCTCTGGAACCGGTGTCACTATTATGTAATGTTATGTTGTACTTTGCATATCAAAGTCCTATATAGTTTTGTTATGTTAGTTGGCTATCACCTTGTTGTTATTGTGGTGGTGGGACCTTATTTCTATCTCCTAGCACGAGGGGTGGACCTTCGGGTTCCACATGGTCGGGTGGAATGTGCCTTGTACTCCATTGGGTTCCCTTGTTGTGGTTTGTGGTCATGGTGACTACTCTTGATGATGTGGACTATTGCACTTATTATAGTTCAAGTGAACTATCTTACATGTACTTGTAATGTACTATAATTTAGTTGTATCATGTAATGTAATTTTGATGAACTCTCCTCTCTTATTCGAGGAAACATTGATGTAATGATGTAATGTTGTAAAATCATTATTGAACTCCCTTTTGTAATGGGTAATGTAAATGATGAATTATTGCATATGTTAGTTAACTAAATGATCTTTGATATTGCTATATTGATGACATGATATGGATAATTCATATTGGTTTCAATATTTTAAATGAGATAGATTAAATGGAATTCATATTGTTAGATGGATTTTTTTAATGTGATGGTTTATAATTCTTGTTAGTTTGATTAATGGGATTCTAGTAGCATAGTCATGGAACCTTAGAGGAATTAGGTTTAGCTTGCATGTTAGCTTATATTCTAAAATCTTTAGTATGTAGCACTTTAAAAAAAAAAAAAACCATTTTAGGTGTTTTAGTGTGTAGTCCTCTAGGGTTTTGTGGCGAGGCATTACACCAATGAATTTCAACCTATGCATATCTAGAAAAATAGGTGCAATATAAATGCATCCAAACTACATGCTAATAAATCTATTGATTGCATAAAACCTACCTATCATGTAGTAGTAGCCTTAAAATCATTCATGTATCCTCTTTCTTGTGGTTGTGGTATCACTAGGGAGAAGATGTAATGTGCAAGTATCTAAGTCTCATCTCTCAACTTGAATGTCGTCAACATCATCTTCTCATAATAAATTTAATTTATCTATCACATAGACCAAAGACCCACCCTCTCTAATATTGAACATTGCCTCCTCATCTATCATAGAGCCCTTAACACTCCTAAAGTTTTTCACATGCAATTGTGGGGCCACTAACTTGCATTGATGTTGAATTCTATATCCATATAAGAGAAAATTTTCATATTGTTTATCTATAATGATCAATAATCAAGTATAAAAACACCAAAAATCCCAAGAAGTTGAAAAATTAATAAAGCAAATGAATAATAAAAATCATTCTAAAACTTCAAAATTACAGGGAAAAACTATAAATCTTGGATTATAACCATATTTAAATGGGTTTAAAACCAAAAATATACAAATGGCCCCATAAATAGTCATACATTATTATTCATAACATTTTTTTCAAATGAAGATTTTGACTAAGAACATGACATATTAACCCTAACACCTTACCTACAATAATATGTGTTCATAGTCTACTTGCATGGTGGTTTGTAAATATATTTATATGTAGCATGGTGAGTCTCCTTTTATATTCTCATAGTGTTGAATATGAAAATGAATTATATTTCACCACTTTATTTTTCTTCATATATAGTTAAGACATATTCACTTTTGTTGCACCTTTCCCAAATTATATATGCTCTAATTTATTATACATGAAATGAGATTTTTTTTCACAATGATCTACCTTATTGTCCATGAGATTTTGATCTATAGAGATGTTATTACTAAAGGTGTTAAGTGGTTGTTGGGAAATGGGACTAGTATTTTGTTTTGGGAAGACATTTGGTGTGGGGATTGCCCTCTTATTTCTCTCCCTCAAGCTCCTACTATTGCTCCCCTATGTAAAAAACTTTTTGGAGTCAAGGTGGTGGATTACTTTGAGGATGGGGAATGGAATAATTTTGATGTTTGGGAGCCGTCTTTGAAGATTCTTAAGGAATTCTTACATAAGGTTCAGATTATAGTGTTTCCTAGGCTAGATAGAGTGGTTTGGGCCCCATGTGCAAGTGGTAATTTTTTGGTGGCCTCTTCTTTTTTGAATTCCCTAGTTACTCTTGAGTCTTTTCCATTTTGGAGGCGGCTATGGAATAAGTAGTTGATTCCTAAGGTGAATGTCTTTTACTGGCTGATTATACAAGGGAAAATTCTCACGATTGACAATGTCTACAAGAGGGGGTTTACAATTCCTAATAGGTGTGTCCTCTATGAAGTTAATGGGGAGAATGATTTTCATATCCTCATTGGTTGTGATTACTTGCTCACCCTGTGGAGCAAGTTCCTCAGACTCTAGGATTTGGGATGGGTCTTTCTAGACTCTTTGGCTAAGTTTTATGATCAGTGGAAGTGCCCTTCCTATTCTCCTATCTTGTGTGGGCTTTGGGATCTTATGGCCCCGCATATTGCCTAGGGACTTTGGAAAGAAAGAAATAACAGGATCTTTCAGGAATCCAAGCTGAAGGTTGAGAGCCTTTTCATCAAAGTCCATCGGGCTATCCTAGAGAATTTTACTCTCATTAGATCTAATTATGCTCAATTTGATCTGACTATGTGCCTTGTTGGCTATAATCTTAAGGTGATTTCAAATTGTAAAATTTATTTGGTTCCTATAATTACTCCCAAGGCTAGCTTTTTTGCGAGGAAGAACACAAGATGGCAGCTTCCCCTAGCTGGGTGGATTAAAATTAACTTTGATGGGGCAATGAAGGTGAATCCTAGGCCTGCTGGATGTGGGGGGTGTTAAGAGATAACTTTGATAGAGTTCTTGGCACGGTGGCACTCCCATTGGGTACTCAGAATAATCATTGTGCGGAGGTGGAGGTTGTGTTCATGAGAGTTAGATATGCTATTAGTAAAGGGTTTTCCAAAGTTTGGGTGGAAGGTGATTCTATGAATATCATAAACTATTTGCATAGTACTCATCCCCCGAGCTGGAATGTGGATTAGTTAATAAAGGATATGGTAATGATGTTACAATCTTGTGATGAGACTCACATATCTCACATTTATTAGGAAGGAAACTATCTTGCTGATTATTTTTTCCAATTTGGTTGTCAACCTTAGTGAATTTTTCTCATGGGAGGAAGGGTCGATCGTTCCCGAGGATGCTAGAAATATTTTAAGAAATAATGGCATTGGATAAGTTGATGCGGATTTTATGGCCTTGTACATCTTCCCATCTAGAATTTTTTTTGGGTGTTTTATGGGTATTTCATTTTCGTCTGGGTAGCTTTTACCAGGGTTTTGTGTGTTTTGTTTAGGCTACATGAGCGGTGATAGAAGTCGAGTTGAGCCACACTCATGTGGTGATATTTGAAGAAAGAAGAAGCTCTATAACATTCTTTGTCATGGAAATTTCACTCCATTTTTGGAGAGATTACATGGTCACGGCCCTAATGCCTCGGCCAAGTTTTTCTCTCTTTGGCATAACCGCAAGCTGGTGTTGAAAGGGTTGGAGGTGGAGGTGAATGAATACCTTATTTCCACCATTACGGGAATGTCGACTGTGGGAAAAAAAAATTTCAAAGACAAAAAGAGAAATGAAGAAGCAATGGCCCAGTTTTTTAAGGATGACGAACAAAATAATTTGGTCAAGTTGGAGAGTTGGGGTTATGACAAAACCTCCCTCAAGAAAATTTGGGTCAGGGTTACAGAGGTGATGATGCAATACATGACACTGGAAGGGAGATTTAAGGCTCTTCTTGGCCACCATTTCACTCTCCTAAATCATTTCAGGCATGGTTTGTTTATTTTCTTTCCCTTCTTCCTTTTATCTTTGTTGGAATCCTTGGTGTATGCTCATCTAAAGAATAGGAGGGCCCTTGTCCTCCATGAAGGGCTAATTTTTCTTATTATGGAGCATGTCCAATATCTAACCCCAACTCCGACCATCAAAGGAAAGGAAGAGGTTTTAAGTGCTTTATCAGGGTCATCACATTCAGACTCCTTGTCAAAGGAGGAGGAGGACTAGGATGAGGACGAGGAAGATGTCTACCCTAAGGCTATTGCTTCGGCTTCCAAGAAAAGGAAGGTGGTGGGTTCTAAGAATAAAAAGGCTCCTAAGAAGTTGGCCTTTTTTGGGAGTGATGATATGGAGGTTGGGTCGGATGGGTCCTCTCCTAACACTACGAAAGTGGTTGTTGATAAAGGTGTTCTTGGTTGGGCTCTTGAGGTTGAGGCCTAGGTTAATGTTGAGTCGATTGAAAAACTAAGAAGACTGTCGAAGAGGTTGGCCAATTTGAAGAAAAAGGATTTTGTAGTTATGGCCAGGGACCCTAAGGAGGCAGAGGAAGGTAACATTCATGTGGATAAAATGGTGACTATGGAGGATTATCTAGTTCATGACATGCCTAAGGTGTCTCTAGTTAAGGAGGTTGGGGATTTGAATGTGGAGGAGGAGGAAAAGAAAAATGTTAATCCACCCTTGAATATTGATCCTCTTTCAAAGGATTTTTCGTACCTAGATGAGGATGATACTTCTATCTTTGGTTTGTTGGATATGGTGAGGGCTAGGGCAATGGGCACCTTAAAATTGGCCAAATGGACTTTGCAAGAATTCAATAAAATTAATATCAAGATAAGAGGCTTAAAGGTGAATATGCAGAATTTTCAAAAGGCCTCTATGTGTGACATCCTCATTGATAGAATGGTGGAATTATAAGGTTCATTTAATTATTTCAAGGCATTGTGTGAGGATAGAATGCAGGCCCTTGAGGCCAAGGTTGCTAGTATTAATGGAGATATCAAAAAATTGTTGCAGGTAAGCCACACCTCGGTTAAGAATAGTGCAAAAGCTTTGGAAATTCTCTTTAAGAAAATTGGGCAGCTCAAAGAAGATCAAGTTTTCTTCTCAGAGATCATGGAGAAAGAGCAAATGGCTAAGGGTAAGGGTAAAAAATCTATGAAGGATGATGACAAGGTACTTGTTGGTAGAGGGTCGATTGAATGGAAGAAAGCTTTTGATGCTGAGAAAAAGGAACTGTTGGATATGGTTGAAAAACATAAAACCAGCAAATTGAGGTGGCCAAAACTCTAAGTGGCCTTAACTAGTTTCTTGTTTCTTTCTATTTATGTTTGGTGTTTTTCTTCTATAGGTTGTTTTGTTGTTGTTTTGCTAGTTGTTGATTGTCTTCTTTTAGTTTGGCACCCATGGTGGTTGGTTTTTTGGCTATCGGGTTGTTGCTGGTAGACTTTTGAATATTTCTTGGAGCAACATTTTGTTTCTATTGTAAAGGGTTTTGGGTCCCTTCAAAACCTGTTTTTCCCTATTAATCAAAACATTTTTCTTATGGGCATTCACCATAGTGATTAATCTTTGGGTTAATTTGCACATACAAATTAGAAATTTGAATGGGATTATCTTTGGATCATTTTATATAATTTATTTTTTATGATAATAATTATTATTAGACACTTTTATAGAATTATATATATTTTTGAGTCTCTAATATAAAAATATATTTCTATATACATTTTCTTGATCCTATTTCCTATTTCAATTTTGGTTATTTTTCACATGTACATATTGATATACAAATTTCAGTCTCATATTTATATTTATCAATTAATAGAAATCTATTTCACTTATTTACAGATCGTAGAAAATCATATGATATTCTATTCAAGGTATAAATTTAGATGGCATATAGTTTTAGTGTACAAATTCATATGGTTTTTAGTTTTAGGATTACATATTTATTTTGGTCTATAACTATGAGATACATTATGGCTCAATTTATTATTTGTACACTCTTTTTCCTACTTGTTTGTCACCTACATGCCTTCATTTTCACATCCTTGTACTTAGGTGATATTTCATGCACATAATTAGCATGCTATAATGCTTACATCTTACAATATATGTTTTATGTTTATACATACATGCTCGCACCTTACATGGCACCTACTTATATACTTACATGATTTCATGTTACATTACATCTCTATTCTTACATGTTCATATCTAGCACATTGGTTATTATTATTTGTTCATACAGTCTAATACTTGAGACAAATTTGGGGGCATCTCATCTCCCTTTGCTACATGATCATGCATATGGATACTCTCTAAATTCTTATCACTATACTATCTATGGCATTATTGCATGATTAGTGAGCTTCCATGATTATATATTTCATTACTTGTCCTCTCCTCCAATTCCCTACATCTCTTTGTATAAAATCAATTAGAGGGGAGAATATTATATTACTATTTTTTTCATTATTATGGCTACAATGGATCTCTAGGGGTATTGCACCACATGCTCATGGTTACAATTATTTTCTTGTGATTATATACCAAGTTAGTATTACAATGGCTTGGTCGAAGTCCTACACTATTATTCTCCATCATTTGAGAGCATGGTCATAGTGGCCCACTCACAATCCTACACCTTTTTTGGTTACAATAATTTACTTATGATCCTATACTATTCTTTCTTTATCACTTGAAACATGATTACAATTGATATACTCATTAATTTACATCTCATCCTTTCATTTGTTAAATTGATTCTTACATGATTATATATTACTCATCTCATAATTTATAACATAATTAAATCAATTTTCTCATGACTCCAAATCTCATCATTTGTTGATTATAATAATTTAGTCACAATTCTATACTAACTTTTTATTTTCACTTTATTTAATTGATAATATTATATTATTATAAAAAATCAATAATTATGATTCTATTTTGTAGATAGAATGAACAAATTTGTAAATGCAAATACATAATCATTAAAGAACACATGGGACATCATCCAATAATTTAAGGTAGTGACAAAGTTAAGAGATTGATTTGATGTGAATGGTAGAATCTACTATTATTTATCTTTATTAAGATTGTGCTTTCAAACAAAATAAAAGGAGGTTTTTAGCCATGGCATAACATTTTGGGTTTTTTTTTAAATGAGAAGACAATTACCTTTTATAGGTAAAATGAATATTTTATTTAATAATCATGTATGTTGATGAGTGTAGATATGAAATTAAAGGGGTGTGTAAATAAAATGAGGAATAGAGCTAGGATTTCTTCAAAATGTCATGTGAATATTAATTTAGGTTTTAATTTTATTGTTCTATTTTGAGTTTGGATTTATTCAAAATGTCATGTGAATGTTAATTTAGATTTCAATTTTATTATTTATATATGAAATGATATCTTGAGAATTATCAAGATTTAAAAAAAATTAGGTGAATGTATAAGAATTAGAAGAAATGATATTTTTAATTGTATTTTTATTAGATATATAAAACTAAAAAAATTGTTAAATATTTTACCAGATAATTTAAGGTGTTCTTAATTATTTTTAGAGATAAATATTTTGATAATATGATTAAAAAATTTCATCATTCTTTTTAAAATAAATATCTTATTGATTATTAATAAACTTATTTTAGTTGGTAATATTTAAATATTAATAATTAATTTAATCAAAAAATTAACCCATGTTTTATATAATTAATTATGGAGGATTACAATGCCCTTATATATAAAAAATATAAGCTTGTAAATGAATAGTAAAATAATTAATTCAATTAATCTAAACATATGAATTGAGTTGAAAAATATGTTAAATAATTTAAAATAAATTTTAAAATCAATAAAGAGAGTAGGTACTCATAACTCGTTTAATGATGAAAATACTATTATAGTGATCTTGTATTTACCACTCACTAAATTACCTAAATGTTTCCCTCCTAAGTTTATCTTTTTTAATATGAGGAAAGACGCATAGTTGAATTTAAATAAACACAATGAGTTAATTATGCAAGGAAAACATGACTACTTAATAATAGAAATTACTTTGCCCACATGGGCTATGTAGTCGGTTTAGGGCTTTGGGTTCGTCCCATATAGGTCCTGAGGTCGACCTCGAGGCCCGGTCTTATCCAATCCATGTGGTTTGTGTGTGATTGTGTGGATCCCAAGGGGACTAGTCTTGCCCCAGCTCACCCCTCTGGCTCCCCAACTTGGCAACAAAAAGTAAGCCCAAGGCAAGGACTGGTGGGAATCGTCGGGCTGGGTCGTAGGGATACCTCCTAGTAGCAAAAAAAATAAAAAATAAAATAATAGAAATTACTTTAAATGCGATATTCTAATTATCAATTGATCTCTAATTTTCCCTTAAGAAATTAGGTTAAATTTCAAAGGTAATAGGTACATGAGGATAATACACAAGTAGGAAGGGACAAGATTAAACATTATCACCTACCTATATATCTAGCTAGGGAATTAAGGCCAATGTAATATTATGAAGAATCAAATCTCTTCATGTTTACCAATAATTTATCAAGTAGTAATAATTACACAATTCAATTAATAATTTAAAGAAAAATTACAAATTGCAAGTATGCATTTCTTTCTTTCTTTTTTCACTTAAACAACATTCTATTCAATCGCCACCCATAAGACATAAAATAGTATTATCATGTTATATAATGTACAAGAAGAATTGATTTAAGTACATTCAATATAAAGCATGGAAGTCTCAATGCCATATTTTTTCTAAATAATATTTGTATAAAAGTTTTTGTTACATAAAATATTTTAGTATTTAGAGTTGTGCAACCTTGAGGAGGATGACAACTTCACTCACTCGATGCTAGTCAATCATTGACAACCAACTATATGCTTTGTTGTAGCAAGTCCTTGACATGGGTATGCACCTCTTTCTAGATTTCTATGGTCAAACAACATTCTATTTGATTGCCACCTACAAGGCATAAAACACCATTATCATTTGATCAAGAATACAAGAAATTTTACTTAGATATATTATATGTAAGACATGCAAGTCTCAAAAATCAAAATTATTCTATAAATATTTTAGCATTTAGAGTGGATTTACCTCGAGGAGGACCAACACTTCACTCACTTGATACAAATTGTTCATTGGAAATCAATACCTTCTTTTTATTTCCACCCACTTGAGACATAAAATAAATTTATCACATTATCAAGACTACAAAAAAAATTGTCTTATTTATGCTCAATGTAAGACATGCAAGTCTCAAAACCCAAATTTATTCTAAAAAATATTTTATTATTTAGAGCAGACTGACTCTGAGGACCTTATTAGCACCTTACTCAATACTAATTGGTCATCGACAAATAATTTTATTGACAAGTTGGAGATCAATATGAAAATCATCAAATAAGATATTGATGTAAAAAACACCTCTTGTCTATCAATAAAAAAACTAAATGAACTCAATGAATGATTCATAAGACACAACACTTACTAAAATTTTTACAAATCTCTCTTGTTTCTTTATGTTGTAATACTAGCCTAGTAGTTTATTAAACACAGATTTGGAAGTTGTACATCACACTTAGACATTAAGTCTTGGAAATTTCTATTACTACACCTGGTCAACATAGATTGCACAATCGACAAGGCATGAGAAGGCGACACAACAATGAATGTGAAGGGCACAAAATTCTATGACCTGAGCTCAGTTGTTGGGGATCTAAGATTGAACAAGACAATGAGATGTATCTTTTTGCTTTAAAATCCTTCTATTATGCTTAGCAAATTCAAATTTCAACATCAACTTCTCAATCCGGTTAAAATTAGTCAAATGACTTCATGATGAGTGTACTTGGATCTTCTTTGAAATGATATGATTGTCTTCTCTATGTGGTGAAATTAAAACACTAAAAATTTCTAATCTTATAAAATTTTTAAAAATGTCTTTTTCTTTGAAATTGGATACACTTAAAATTTGTGCATTTTTATGACTGAAATTGTCATTTATTCTAATTCTTAATATTTTCCAAATCAAATCTAAAATAAGATGGTTATCAATTATTATTATTAACAAAGATGAATCAAAACATATCTTTATTAAAATATCTTATCATCTGGAAACAACTCAAATTCAATCAAGTAATAATGACAACTATTATCATTAAGTGGTTAATATCATAATCTTTTTAATGACTAAATAAAATGAACACATTTATAATGCATATAAATATCATATTCATTATTTGAATCAAAGAAACATACTTACATGATTAAATCATTCTTAATATTCAAAACATTAATTATCATTATATTAATTATTCTAAATGTGAATCGTTGATAAATAAATGCTTTAAAATTTGTACTATTTTATTATAATTTAAAATGTACTATTGTCTATAATGATTAATAATCAAGTGCAAAAATATGAAAAAAATAATGAAAGAATCAAAAACATAATTCCAAGATAAAAATTGTGAGTAAAAACTATAAATCTTGAATTAAAACCATAAAAAGATGAAAATCACAAATGTACAAATGACCCCACAAATATCCCACATTCTAAACATTTATTGAAAATGATATTTTTGACTAAGAAAATGGTCATTCTTATATAGTTAAGGCATATTCACTTTTGTCTCTTTACCGTTTCCTAAATTGTGCTCTAATTATCACGATCTACCTTAGTGTCCATGACATTTGGCTGCCTTTACATTTTAACAACAATTTTCATGTGGCTATTTATCATAATGATTAATCTTTAGGACAATTTCTAGATGCAATCTAGATCTTCATATGAGCTTATCTGTGGCTTTATATAATGGGCTTTTCAAGATGATGCTAGTTATTATTAGACTTCTCTTTTTAGAGTATTGTAAAGATTTAAATGGCATGCAATTTTAGGATATAGATTTAGATGAATTGAGACATATTCAATTTGGTCTATAACTTCAAGACACATTATGACTCTTTTTTATTATTCATACACTCTCTATCGTACCTATGTATTACCTACATACTTTCACTGTCACATTCTTAATTTTAGGTGATATTTTACATGAATACTCAATGTGCTACCATACTTACATCTTACAAGATATGTTTTTATGATTATCCTTACATACACCTTACATTACAGTTACTTATCAACTTGTACACGATTGCATGTGTCAAATGTTACATTTATATATGCTTGCATGCTCATATCTGGCACATTGGCTTCTATCATGTGCTCATTACATCCCAAAATTGGGGGCATCTCATTGTTATTTACATAATGGATTTTTTATGATGATGGTAGTTATCCTTGGACAATTTTTAGAGAATTATGAAGATATGGGTCACTCATACAAATATATATTGTCATGCACATATTTTCTTGATATTATTTCCTATTCCAATTTTGGGTTCTTTTCAAATGTACATATTGATATTACAAATTATGATCTTATTTTATAGTATACAATTATAGACCTTTCTAATATTCTTTTATAGATCATATTTTATTGAAAGTACATATTCAAATAGCATACAATTTCAAGGCACAAATTTAGATGGTTTTTAGTTTTTGGGATACATATTATGTTTGATCTATAGATTTGAGATACATTGTGGCTCTTTTTACCATCACTACACTTTATATCCTACATATTTTCACTTACATGCCTTAATTGTCACATCCTTATTGTTGGGTGATAGTTTGCATGCATACTTTATCTACTATCATGCTTACATCTTACAAGATATATTTTTATGATTATTCTTACATACTCACACCTTACATGGAACCTATTTATATGAGTGTACATGATTACATGTTACATTGCATTTCTCTATGCTTACAAGTTCATATCTATTGCATTGGCTATTATCATGTGTTCATTACATCTTAACACTTGGGACAATATTGGGGGCATCTCTTGCTCTTTGCTACATGTTCATACAAGATCACATATGGATACACCATTAAAATTCTTCACTTGATGCTATATATGATAGTGTTACATGATTATTGAGCTTGCATTGTAATATTTTTCTATGGAGATAGCCACACAAAATCTAGAGGCCTAATAGAAAACAAGAGATACTCAAAAGATCAATATGACAAGAATAAATTGTATTCCTTTCAAAGAATACAAATACAATGAATGTACAATGTAGGAGGGACCCTTGGTTATATAGGCCAAGGTGAGACATAGGACAACATAGTATTATGAAAACTCTCTTAATCTTGGAATGAGACATAAAGTGATAAGTATCATATGTGTACCCTAAGTAAACTTAAGTGATGAGATGTGAAAGGGGCCTAATTGTGGAAATACTTAGGTAATACCCTTACTCACACCAATACCTCCCCCCTTTAAGTGTAACTTTTGGGAAACAAGAAACATGCAAAAGTGGGTCTTGACTATAAGGCCTAATGAGGTACCCATGTATAAATTCAATCTCTCATAAATGAAGAAAAGGACAAAACCTAGTGGGAAAAAACTCCTCCCCAAAAGAAAGAATAAACAAGAAAAATTCTCTCTAGAAGATAAGAAGGACAAAACCTTGTATGAGGAAAAATTCCCTAAGTTTGTGCAAGAAGTTGAGTCCACTTTTTGGCCAAAAAGTGGAAGTGTTTTCCCTTATTTTTAGAATTTGTCACATTTGACCTTAAAATTTGAAGCACTTAGAGATGAAATCTTAAGAAAAGTCACTAGTCATAAAATGTAGTACTCAAAGTCTAGTTTCCAAATATGTAATTTATTTCAATACCTAGATGATAAAAATTGGTTTTCAATAGGCGTTTCTAAAAACCACTGTTTAAAAGTCACTTTTCTTTTACTATACCATGCACGTGTACGCCATCCATATTTTGACCTAAACAATCATATTTTTCTAAATCCTTTTGGGAAAAGATTCGTAATTCATTGAAGCACGTTTTTGATATTTTTTTGTAATTTTTTATTGAATGTTTTTTTTGTTAAATTTTTATTGGCCATATTTGTTGTTTAGAAAAATCATCGTGTACATCACACATAAGATGACCTAAACTAATCATTTTTTGATTTTTTTTTCAAATTGAAAAGAAGTGTCTAAAGTACGTTTTGGTACAATTCATGTTACAAAAAAATATTTTAATAAAAGGTTATTAAAATACTAAAAAACCTTGATAATTCAAGTTTATGGACTAGTTTCATTAGAAATTAATTGAAAAATAGAAAAAATAATCAAATTGTAAAAAAATTACATATTTAGAATCTGCACTATCTCATCTATAATGGGTTTTAATTTCATAAAAAAAATCTACAAAATAGGTCTTCAGACATATGTCCAAAGTCACTATTTTCCTGTGACATTAACATGACCTTCAAGTTGCAGGTCAAACTAGGCCCAAAGCTTAGGTTTTGGTGCCCAAGCCATTTCTCAAACCAAAAAACAAGCCAAAAACTTGACCAAAAATTTATATTTAAAAAAATGGGATCTCGTTTCATAAAAAAAAAAAAAAAATTATGGTTCCATGAACTCCGATCTTGTTTTGCAAAATTGCTAAAATGGAAAGTTTCCAAAATGGAAAAATTTTCAAAATTGAAGTTTAAAATAGAAAGTTTTCAAACAGATCCTGCTTTTTGAGGTAACTTTTTCATTTTAGAAAAATTTCAAATGGGATCCCATTTTGAAAATTTTCCAAAAATGAAATTTTTTCAGAATGGGATCTCGTTTATTAAAAAGCGGGATCCCATTTTTTGCAAGTTGATTTCTTTTTTTGGCTAACGCAAAAATATCCACATTTCATGGACTCATCTTCTTACATTTACCCCCCCATAAGAGAGAATGAAGAGAGAAGGTCAACTGACCCCCTGAATAAATTTCATGAACCCCTAAGAGATCTCGCAAATGATGATACGTAATATCAATGAAGGGTTTGATGATGATATCTACAACCTCATCTATTGTAGGACAATACCGACAATCAATGACCTACTCCTATATTAACTCACCAATGTATTGCATATGGATCTCAATGTGTTTGGTTCTCTAATTTTGATATGGTTTCTTTAGGATTTAGATAGCACTTAGATTGTCATAAAGGAAGACAGTTATTCATGGAATGGTAAATCAAACTCAATTAGAATTTTGAATCCAAATAGCTTCAATGGTGGCAATAATAGTTCCTCAATACTTAGCATCGAATAAATAAAGAGAAATAACATGTTTCTTCTTACTCTACCAACAAATGGGTCCTAGACCAACATGAAATTTGTAGCCAGATGTTGAATTATGATCATCAATATCTCCAACCAAATCAAAATCTATATATCCAACCAAGTGTAGTCCTACACCTGTTGCATTGTGAATCCCATAGTGATTAGTACCTTGTATGTAATGTAAGATACATTTGACACCCTTTCAATGAAGCTCACATGGTTCCTACATAAAGCATGAAACCATTCCAACTACAAAAGAAATTTTAAGGTGGGTTTGAGTTGAATAGATGAGGCTCCCAACAAGCTAACAATACAAAGTGGCATCAACTAGTCGAGTAGAACACTTGGCCTCAAGATTGACTCTAGATAGAAATGAACTTGGGGAAAACTTACAATAAACCATATGGAGTCGATCTAGAAGATCAAAAGCATACTTGGGCTAAGCAAGAGTGGTCCCAAAAGAAGACTATGTGGTGTCAATCTTGAGAATGTAGTGCAAACGGCCCAATCCAGTCATAGAAAATATATCAAGAAGATAATATTTGAATCTACCAATGATGGACAATGAACTCTATGTAATGATCAAGTATCAACATAGAGAACAATAAGAAAATGAGATTCATCCTAACAAAAATGTAGAAATTTGGATCTGAGTGACATCTAGAGAACCTTGCTAAGAGAAGAAAGGAGTCCATCTTGGCATACCAAGCCCAAGGGGCTTTCTTGAGGCCATAAATATACTTCCTCAACTTGCAAACTAAAGAAGAACCCTGAATAAATAATTTTGGTTGCTCCATGTAAATATCCTCCTAAAGATACATGTGAAGAAATACACTCTTCACATCCATCTAATGTGCATTCCATCCATGAGTTATGGAAATGGAAAGATTCAAGAGAATGGATTTTATCTTAGTGATGGGGGAAAAGGTCTTTGTGTGATTAAAACCAAGAACCTATGAGAAAACTTTGGCTAAAAGTTGTGTTTTTAAATTGTTACCTATCCACAGTTCCATTGGTTGCATATTTGGTTTGATAGATCCACTTACACTAAACCATTTTTCTTCCCTTAGGAAGAGGGACTATATCCCATGTGTGGTTCATCAGCAAGGAACTATACTCTTTCTCCATTGATGAATCACACTCAAAATTTCTTTATGATTCCTTATATAAGTGTGGATCAAAAGTAGAGGCAATATAGACATGTAGAAGATGTTGATGTTGTGACCGGGTCTTGTGAGTGTTTGAAGGATCCTCAATAAAATTGCATATTATTTGTAGAGTTTGTTGATCTCGTTGAGGCATTGAAGAAGATGGGGGTGAAGGTCGAGAATCCTCAACTTCAAAATATGAACCTTGTAGAGGCATAATCTTGTGAGTTTGAGGTGAGGTAGAATCATCTGATTCCACTATGGAGGAAGGATGAGGATAATTCAAGGCCAAGATAGGAGAGCTTTCCTCAAATTGAACACTCCTCTCAATAAAGAGTTCATATGTCTCTAGAATCAAGAGTCGATGCCCCTTGACACCATATGGATATCCAAGAAAGATACAATTCCTAATTCAAGGTTCCAAAGCCTTATCCTTCTCTAGAGGAATGTATGCCCAAGCAAGAGAGCCAAAAACTTGAAAATGCCTCATAACTATTTTCCTACCACACCAAGATTCAAAAGGAGTCATACCTTTCAATTACTTATGAGGAACTAAATTCTAAATGTGTGTAGCAAAATTAATGGCTTCAACCCAATATTCTAGACTAAGATAATGAGCATGATTCATGCAACTAGTCATGTCCTCGAGGTTCTTGTTCTTCCTTTTGGCAACACCATTTTGTTGTGGTGTGTATTCAACTGAATTTTGAAGGTCTACCCCTTCAAGAACTTACAAAATTTCACAATATGATGGTTCACATGTTCTCAACAATTTTCAATGCATAATATCATATGATTTTATTGTTAGCATGAGCCTTGAATTATTGAACTTGTCAAATACTTCATTATTTTGGTGAAGAAATTATCCCAAGTGTATCTAGAGTAGTCATCAATGAAGGTGAGTACATAGTGATCCTTACTAAAAGGAAAAGTTGGAAATGGACTCACAAGATCATTGTGAACCAACTAAATAAATTTTGAAGCCCTCAAAACTTCCCTTTATCAAATTCACACAAGTTAGGAACACAAATAACATCCTAAAATGCTCCATCATCTATGTCAACCGAACCTTTTCCTACAATTTCCACCTGATTATCATCACCTATAAGAATGTATGGCATTGTACAAGGTTCCAATGAACAAAATTATTCTCTATTAAAACCCATGTGATGTGTAGCACCTGAGTCAAATATCTATTATTGTGAAGATTATGTGGCTACAACAAGTGCATGTCATTTCTCTTTCCTTGATTTTGAAGAAATGGAAGGAGATTCTTCTTGTTTGGAGGAAGATTGAAAATTGATGTGATTTTTCTTGATAATGTTTTTCAACTCATCAATTTTATTAGTATGGTAATGATTCTCTTCATGACCAAATTTCTTACAAGATGAACAAGTCAATATCTCCTTCTTTTGTGAAGTCCCTTTATTTGAAGAGGATGAAGAGTCTCCTTGTGTAGGAGAAGAAGAGTGTGCTCTTTGTGTGTCTTGTTCTTTGATTTCTTATGTTTCTTACTAGATCCTATCCCATGACCTACCACCAAATCTTGTGACTTGGATGACTTGATAATACCCATGGTGATCAACTTTTTTTGTTTAAGGATAAACATCTTTGTGAATAGATAAAATGATGGTGTAGTATAGACTCATAGTCAATCGATGATTCTAAAAACTAGAAATAAAAGTTATATATTTTGAAGGAAGCTTGTCTAAGAAATTATTCGAAGACCAATTGTGCATCTGTCCTATCAATACCAAATTCTTTGATTTGAGTTCTTAATTTGTTAGACTTAGTTACATAGTCTTTGATATTGTCAAAACTTTTTGGATCTTGATTAATGAGATCATTATCAATTTTGTATCCCCTAATCTCATCATTTTGACCATACAATTTAGCAAGTTTATCTGAATGCCCCTTAAATATTTTACACTTATCAATATGAAAGATGAGGTCATTAGAAATTAATTTACAAATATTTCTAAGATCCATAGTACTTACAAGCCAATCCACCTTTTCTTTAGGATTTGTTGGTTTTAGAATGGTTCCATCAATATAGTGAGTTAATCCTTTTCCCATTAGTTTACTCTAAGCATTTACTTTCCATGTTGCATAGTTATATGGAGTTAAAAGAGGAAACTTAGGATGATCCATGGCTAAGATTTTGAGAGCACAAGAGAGAACTCAAAGCACAATCATACAACATAGCCCCCCCAAATTACTCTATCAAAGTAACCCCCCAAGCAAATATGATTTGACAATTTATACTTAGTGTAGTTACTATTGCCACTTGCAAGAGAAAGCTATGTGGTATTTGATCTCAATGCATTACAATTTCTAAAATAAGGCTATATGTTGAAAGCACAACTTTTATCATAATGACTATAGACTGATAGTACCAATGTGAAATACATGAAAAAATATATACTTTTAAAAAATGCACATGAAAGGGAGTCTGTATGAGCATGGACAAAGCCCCAAAAGTTTCCAATTCAAGAATGGTTTGACAAAACCTATGATAAATTAAAATTTCTAGAAAATATGTGCATCGACATCACAAATTATCTACACTAGTGGGTAGAGTATGAAAAATTAGCCCAAATAAAAAAAATTGCTCAAGAAATGCAGGTCAAAAGCCCAAGATATGAGCCTTCATTTTTTTCCTATAAAAATCAACCTATCAATTGAGAGGAGGTAAATTTTTGAAAAATATTCCTTCACCAAATTTAGCAAAACTGCTACTAGATTTGGAAAACCTACCAAATGTAGAACTCTTCCAAATCTGAAACCTCTGCTAAATGTAGAATCTTTGGAAAAATTGGTAGAACTACTAAATTTGTTGCCAAAGTTGGATGTTTGTGGAATTACGGGCTTTTGATTTTTATTTATATATTTTTTTCAGATTTATTTTTTTGAAATTTTTGTGATTTAATTTTTTTGAAAATAAAAATAAAAATAATATGGGTGTGGTGGGCCACATGGTGCCTCACCCCAAAGAAAGGGGTCAAGCCCTTTGTATAAGACTCACAACCCTATAAAGGTCCACATACCCTATAAAGGGTTGTGGCCTTTATTAAGGGGCACACACCATATGTAGAGGGCCTAAAAGGTCTTTGCACAAGGTGCCTATCAGGTACCCTTTAAATTTTCAAAAAGCTTGAAAATTTTGTGATTTTTTTAAAAAAATATGTGCAAAAAAAATCATACAGCTACATAGGGGTTGAGTCATATGGCCCAACAAACAAAAAAAATTGCCTCAAAGGGAAACCTTCTCCAAAATCGATGATTTGACAGTCAATTTATAGGTTCTTGGGCCTTTTGAGCATGATGGTGGGGTCAAATTTGAAGCAAAATGCTTCAAAAATATGGCTACCTTTTGAATTTGGCAACCAACTTCTTACTTCAAACCCTTGCATATTTGGTCGTCAATGTCCAACTGGGATTAAACAAAAAGAAAATATGACTTTCTTAAGAACTATGAACGCAATGGTGAGCTCATATTTTCTCCACCAATATCCAAAAATGTATTTGCAATACCCTCCTTAATAGAACACCCCCCCCCCAAAAAAAAAAAAATAGTATTTCTATCACAATTTTCTAATTCTCTAGAACATCCAAGGATGAAAGAGAAGAGAATACTCAATGCTTCAAGAAAATACAATATTTTCACTTAAGATTTCCTAAAATACTAACCAATGAAACTAACTTGTTGTGATACCATGTAAGATTTGTCCATGGAGATAGCCACCCAAGATCTAGAGACCTAATGTAAAGCACAAGATAAGTTCAGAAGATCAATATGACAAGTGAAGTGATGTGTTTGCGACACATTGCTTTAAAGAAAAATTTGTCGATAGTGCTAATAAAAAAATTTGATAATATGCCCCAGATGCTAATTTTTTAGTGATGATGCATGTATGCCCCCTCGGGAGATAAATCAGGAAAAAATTTGAATTTTTAGGATGTTTTGAATTTTTATGAATTTCATTTTTTTTGGATTTTTTGACAATTGATCTCTCAATAAAGAAGAATGACCCTACCAATTGATTAATCGATGCCCTTTTTGAAAATAAAAATGATCCTACTTAAATACCCTCCATTTACCCCTTTAAAAGATAAAAAGCTGAAAAAGTAGCTCATTTGAATTCATTTGCAATTTGAATGATTGAGCTAATTGAGAAATTTAGCAAGATGGTAATCCCATACCACACCCATCGATTTGAGCAAGTTCGATGACACAACCATCTTGCCGCGTATGGACCTCCGGTACATACCTCGAGAAATTAACTTTTGAAATTTGAATTTTTTTGGCACATTTTCATGTTTTAAAATATGTGAATAGTGCGTTTTAGTGCATTTAGGACCCGATATAGTGCATAGATAAAATGTTTTAGCGCATTAATAGATTTAGCGCATTTATGTCACAGAATGGCACATAGATGAAATTTTAGCGCAATTAGGTTTTTAGCGCATTGATGCCATAAAGTGGCGCATATGATGACTATTGTAGCACATTTAGAGTTTTGGCACATTGATGCGCTATTTTGGTGCATTGATGGAATGTTTTAGCGCATCCATTGTTCCAGTGCATAGATGCACTATTTTTGCACATCATTAACACCAGAATTGATGAAATGTTGATTTTTCTCCTTGCTTTTGATGCTTAATGATCATGTCAGCATTTCTTTGGTGATGTTTGATAGAATAGATGATGATTGACCTCATGATGGATGAGAGTCAATGATAGATGCTCTATGAGATTTGATTGAAATCTCATTTGAGCTGATTAGATTGACTGATAGATTGATTGATAAAATGTTGATTTGTGATATTTCATGATTATAGGACTTATGAGTTCTTTAGTCTTAGGAGTGCTACCCAAAGACATGGGATATGATTCCACATCTAGTGCAAGCATATTTGGATGTTATTGCGTGATGTGGTTTATCTTCCTTTCTTGATATGCTGCAGTATAGGATAAATAGGGGACTATTGAATGCATTGGTTGAGAGATGGAATAGCAACCACAACACATTCCATCTAGCTACCGGTGAGATGACGGTTACCCTGAAGGATGTGTATCAAATATTGGGGATTCATGTGGTTGGAGAGTTAGTTGTATATGATCACACAAAGCAGGGAGGTACCGAGGCACTGAGAAGGATTTTTTATGATGACAAGATTAATGGTTATGAGATCTCATTGCAGGATATGGTTGATTCTTATGAGCCATTACCATCTATTCTAGATGGGTTTGTTGGAGGTTTCTTATGTCCTGACCTGAGGTCGAAGGAATTGTTTATTGACTAGGGTAGGATACTGGAGAGGATGATCACCTAGGGGATTCGATATGCATGGGGTTCTTGTATGTTAGCACATTTATATCATGATCTACATCAAATGGTGTATCTCAAAGTTGCAAGTTTATCAACTGGAGTGACACTACTTATTTGGGCTTGGAAGCATATAGTTGATACTCATCCTATAGTGGAGAGAGATCTTCATGTTAGTAGGCCATATGTCTTTAGGTACTCAGGTGGTATTGTCCAGCACAAGCTAGGAAAATTGGAGTATTGGTGGTGAGTGCTTGATGATTTGGAGACCGTCACATGGTGACTGTACCTAGATTATGAGCAGTGGCCCTAGGATGATCTAGAGATGCCATACGTTTGCACTTCAAGATATTTGATTGGACGAACCCAGTTTATTATTGAGAGATTCATGCTCATGAGGGTGCTTCGTCAGTATGTCCAAGTGCAAGGGATTCCCTAGGGAGTTACATTATATGCTCAGAGACAGCAAGATATTCCAGAGTGGGGACCTATGATTTCTTATAATACAACTTGCGAGGAGTATTTTGGATTGCAGGCACAGGTATGGGATTATTGTCCGGAGATCATAACTAGTGTGATGAAAGATGAGTATGTTGAGTATTTCTTCACACATGTCGTACCAAGGATATCCAGTCTTGATGAGCCAATATCATCATTTGATGATGATTAGAGAGAACCACAACATGCATCAAGACAAAGGATGGATGGGGGAGATTGTGATGATGAAGAGGGAGATGGAGGGGATGCAAGGGATGATGGAGATGGAGGAAATGCAAGCGATAAATAGATATTGGATTTTAGAGTACCCTAGAGGAGGAGATATATGGTTTCCTCAGGACAACAGTAGGTAGGCCCATCGCAGGTTCATATTCATGTGCCTTCTCATCATTAGCAAGCACAGATAGATTCCTTATAGTTACAAGTGGAGGGCTTACAAGGAAAACTAGCACAGGCACAGGAGCAGATTGCTTCTCTAACAACAGAGAGAAATGTTGTGAGACAAAGATGTGAGCATGAAGAGGCCCTAGCCGAGAGATTGCAGAGAGTTTCTGAGGGGATTACTACAAGGGATATGCTTAGATAGGTTTGACATTCAGCCTGAAAGATAGATTACTATAGATCATTGTACTATCAGGCGGTTCCTACAGAGCAACGTGCACCTAGTTATGCATAGTATGTTAGTGCTAGGTCAGGTCAGAGTTAGTCATGAACTATGAGCAAGGGTGTGACTGGGCAACTACTCTAAGATTCATCAGGTAGAGATCTAGGTGCAAGTCCATCTAGTGGTGTAGCAGTAGGCATAGGGATGCCTACAGCGTCTGGGGGGAACAACACATAGCTTTTGTGCTTATATTTGATGTACTGAGACTTGATGTATTCACTTATTCAGTCAAGGACTTTATGATTTCCTACCATGTTGTTGATGTACCTCTCCATATTTTGTGATATCATTTTACACTTGACATTGATTATTTTGAGATTATATGACATGCAGCAGAGACTATTGATCTATATGTTGTCTACATGTTTTTATGATGAATGCATTTGATTTTCGTTCTATATGAAATATGATGTTTGTATGATTATGCCATGGTTGTGTATAGATGCAATAATGAAATGATGATGCATGGATTATGATTGTATTTGACTTTTATGGATGATGATTTATGATATATCAGATAGATTTGATCATGCAGATAATATGTGATGCACTTTATATTTTTTTATTTTTCTAATGCAAATATATGATCTAATGCATGGATGGATGACCTATGATAATACTTTCTAATGTATGTATGATATGATAATGATTATGCAACTACATGTGAATGATCTTTTTGTTTTTGGTTATGTCAAATGTACTCAATCATTTAATGAGAGAGATAAAATTATTTTAAAATTTTGCAGCCTTGGAAAACCTAAAATGCACATGAAAAAACTAATATGGATGAAATCTATCTTAACCATGCAAATCTAAATATGCAATGTTGTCATCTTGTCAGTCAATTTTTCGTGCTTGTTATCATCATTGAGCTTTTGATATGTTGAAAGTTAGTACAAACATCGATGGTATAATTAAACCATGATGACCTGAGTACAACTTCCATGGATTTTTGATATTGCAAGGTAATACAAGCATCTAGGTATAATTGAACCGAGATAACCTGAGTATTGCTTGCATAAAATAGATAAGAATTAATCCTTTTCCTATGCAAATCTGAAATTTCATCAATGATACTTTGTAGATCACGTCCCACAACAAATTTACATAGTAGTAATGATCAACTCACAGATAGCAGATAAAGAAAAATATCATACTCCATCATAGCTTGTCTATTCCATGACATCCTTGAGTTGCTCTGGAGAAATGATAACAAAAAAGATTCAAGATACAAAAGTTGAACATTTATGCTAAAGTGATTAAACCATGATTCAGAAGACCATCATCCAGTGAGATTTGGTTTGCCGATCATGCTATTGATTTAGATGGTTGGTTTTTCTAAAGGTTGTGATTGATGTCCAATGTTGAGTTTCGTTATGATTGTTATGTTTTCTATGTTGTCTTACTATCATTGTTCCGTTGTTTTAAGCTCAAAGCAGATTACCCCTAGTGAGTTTAGGATTTTTCCCCCAGTGAGAAACCAACCATTTATTGCCCAATGATCGCCAAGCTAGGGTGAGACGCGACCGTAATGCCCATATATGTACATGAGGTTTTATGATGGATAGGCATAATGATGGTGAAAAGCATACAACCGACACACGTTCCAATAGATGGAAAATCCAATCTATCACAAATAGCGCCTATTGCCAGGTTTTCAGTACTTGTTTTTATTGCACTTTTTTTTATTTTAAGATTTTATTTTTTTTTTGTATTTTTTTCCTTTTGTTTTGGATTTTTTTGCTTTTTGCTTTTTTTGGATTTTTCTACTTTTTGGATCTTTTTTCTTTTTTAATTTTTTTGGATTTATCTGCTTTTTAAACCGTGCAATGGATGAGTTATGTATAAAACTGCTTGAGATGAATGTTGTTGATAGGTTCTTCAAACAGGTCCCCTTTGGGTGTAGATAACTGATATGCTCCAAATCCATATATTGATAAAATGACAAAAGGACCTAGCCAATTAGGTTCAAATTTTCCCTTCTTTTCTCAATCTTGTTGATTGTGAGGATTCTCTTTTAGTGCCAAGTCACCAACTTGAAATGTTCTTGGTCTTACCTTCTAATCATAGCTCCTTGACATTATTTGTTGATAAGCTTTTAGATGATCAACAACATGTTGACGACATTCATCTAACAATTCCAACTCCTAGAGTTTGGATACTCGATAGTCTTCCTCTGAAATGATTCCTTTCAATGATATGGAGAGTGAAGGTAATTCAACCTCAATGGGTAAGATGGCTTTTGATCCATACACAAGGGCATATGGTGTGGCTCCTATAGGGGTGTGGATGCTAGTACGGTATGCCCACAAGGCATGGTTTAGTTGAACATGCTAGTCACACCCATCATCATTGACAGTTTTCTTCAAGATTTTTAAAATGGTCTTATTTGATGCTTCTGCTTGGCCATTCCCTTGAGGGCAATAGGGTGTGGAAAATCGGTGTTGAATATGGAATTTTTCACAAAGTTCTTGTACATCTTGTTTTTTGAAGGGTCTACCATTGTTAGTGAAATGGAGCTAGGGATGCCATACTGACAAACAATATAGTTCAAGATGGAGGCAATTTGTTTACTAGTGATCATGGTTAATGGGATGACTTCAATCCACTTTGTGAAATACTCAATGCTTGTGATTATGAATTTATGTCCATTAGAGGAAGATGGATGAATATTATCCACAAGATCAAGTCCCCATTGACAGAAAGGACAGGTCAATGTGAATGGTTGTAGCTCCTGCATTGGTGCATGTATGAGATTTCCATGGACTTGACACTTCTTACACTTCTTAACAAACTGAAAAGATAATTTTTCCATGTTCAGCCAATAATATCCCAAGCATAGGAGTTTCTTAGCTAGAGTAAGACCACTTGAATGAGTACCACAAATACCTTCATGAACTTCTTGTAAGATAGTTTCAGATTCGTCACATTCAAGACATTGGAGGAGAGTACCATCGAGACCTCGTCAATAAAGTGTATTAGCTATCAGGTTGTGTCAGGCTGCTTGATGGATAAAGTTGTGTTTTTGGCTCCTAGATAGATTAGGTGGAAGGGTATTGTCTCTCAAATAGGTACAAATCTTCCCATAGATTGAAGAATCAACATCAACTAGATGACACACGACTTGGGATTCAAGATTGTAATACGCAGGAGTAAACAATTGTTCCACCATAAATTCATAACTTTGTTTTTCTAGTATTTGTAGAAGAGAAGTGATGGTTGCCATGGCATCTGCAGCTTTGTTGTCTACTCTTGGAATTTGCTCAAACTTGATCTCAACAATGTATTTCTTGAAGTCATCTACCATTCTCTTGTATGGCATCAACTTGTCATCTTTTGTTTGATAGTCATCATTAACCTGATTGATGACTAATTGAGAATCTCCATAAACTTGTAATTCTATGATTTTCCATTCCACTGCTACCTTGATACCGATGATTAGTGCTTCATATTCAACCATGATTTTTGTGCAAGAGAACATCAACCTGTAAGATATTGGGATAGTGTGTCCTTCAAGAGTAGCAAATAGGATTCCAACACCTGATCCATGTTGAGTGTAAGACCCATCAAAGTATAATATCCAATGTTGTGTTGTCATTGTGAGGACATCTGCATCTAGAAATTCAATGTGCATAGGATGGTCATCTTGCAACAGTGCTTCAACTAACTGATCTACTATTACTTGGCCCTTGATCTCTCTTCTATCCACATATTGAATGTCAAATTTTCTCAATATCATCACCCACTATGCTAATATTCCTATTAGAGTGGCTTTGTTGAGTAGATATTTTAATGGATCTATCTTGGCTATTGGTTTGATGGTATGTGTTAACATATAGTGTCGCAATTGTTGAGTAGAAAACACCATTTCCAAACAAGGTTTTTCAATGAATGTATAGTTAATTTCGTAGCCACTCAGTGTTTTGCTGATGTAGTAGATGGCCCTTTCTTTTCCTGTAGATTCTTCTTGTGCTAGTAGAGCTCCCAAAGATACCTCAATAGTCGATATGTAGAGTAGAAGTGGTTTTCCCTCTATTGGTGGTACTAATATAGGTGGAGTCATCAGATATTGTTTCAATTGATTAAATTCAACTTCACATTTTTCATCCTATCTAAAAGAAACATTCTTTGTGTAACATATGAGTAAAAGAATGAATTTTATCTCGGGCCACTACATGATGAATCTTCCGATGGATTAGAATCTTCCTCAGAGAGATCTTAGTTGGCTAATGTTCTTAGGAGGTGGAATTTCATGATTTCTCTCAATTTTATCTTTTACCTTTGATGCCTTTTAGATGAGACTATGTATCCTAAGATTTTTACCGACAAGTTACTCACACATTAATTTCCTTTGGATTTAAACGACATTCAACTTTTCTATTTTTATCTACTTTGATGCCTTTAGTTGAGACTATGTATCCTAAGAGTTTTACTGATGTTACTTCGAATACACACTTCTTTGGATTTAAATGCACATTGAACTTTTATAATCGATTAAATATTTTATCCAAGATGTCTAGATGTCCTTCCTTGGTGAATGGTTTTGCTAGTAGGTCATCCACATAGTCCTCCATGAATGTGTGCATCAGGTTGTGAAAGATTATTGTCATTTCACACTGATAGGTAGCTCCTGCATTCTTTAATCCAAAAGGCATGACATTCCAACAAAATGTACCCCATGGACATGTGAAATTTTTTTTGTCTTGATCTTCTAGTGTATTTTTGATTTGATTATAGTCTAAAAAATTGTCCATGAGTGATAGCATAACATGTCCTACTATTAAATCCACAATTATGTCTATATTGGGCAAAGGAAAGTCATCCTTTGGACAAGCCTTGTTAAGATCCCTAAAATTTGTGCATATTCTAATTTTGTTGTCTAGTTTGGAGACTAGTAAAATGTTTGAAATCCATTATGCATAGTTGATTGGTTGGATGAACCCTACATCTAATAATTTTTTTAATTCTCCTTTCACTAGTAGGGCAATGTGTGGATGCATTTTTCTCAATTTTTGCTTTATTGGCTTCACTCCAGGTGTTATGGATAAATGATGCATTATTATATCCAGATCTATTCCTAGCATGTCAACATAGGACCAAGCAAAATTGGATTGTCTTTCTTCAAAGAATTTGGTGAAATTTGGCTTTTCTTGCTGTCATTAATGCCACTAGGTGTATGGTCTTTGTTGTTTTTGCAGTACCGATGTTTATGGATTACGTAGGCTCAACCAATACTGAAGATATTTCTTGATAATGCTCAAGAAGAGTGTCAAATCTCTCATCCTTCAGTGCCTCAGAGAGCTTTTCACCATTGGATACACTCTTTGTTTTTACTTTTTCATGATCTAATACTGCCATTGCATGGTTTTCACCATTAGATTGATTTTTTGTATTCTTTATTTTGCAGCTAAGAGACTTGGCACTCCCCTGGTTTGAAGTTTCGTTATGAAATTCATTGGTGGAATTTGTTTCTGGATTTTTAGAACAAAGGAAATTGACAATGGCATCAACATTTGAAAAGATAGGGATATCAAGAGGCTCATTTTGTTCCCAGTAAATGAGTTCGGGATGTATCAAAGGTAAGAAATCATCGGATTGGTCAAGATCAAAGGCGGTAAGGGTCATGATGGAAACATTTTCAAGATGTTTGATAGCAACTTCAAGTTCTACAATGTTACTCTCCTCTGAATGATTTATCTCGGTCGATGTCTGATTGTCCTCACTAGAGTCATCGATATGTAGTGATCCAAATTCAAATCATCTAGACCCTGAACTTTGTCCCTCCATACGTATGGATGCATACTTCTTTATCACATCGATTTCTTTGTCTTCACAAGATTCTTCAGATAGTGAATCCCATTCATATTCATTTGAATTTGTTTCAAAACTAGCTTACAATTGGAGGATTTGCTCACAAATCTGTTGAGTGGCTTCTTCTTTTGTCTCTTCTTTATATCCTAATCATGTCTTGTATATTCTATTGATATTGGTAGGATGAATTGCTTCCACAATACCTGTTGGCAAGAGACACTATGCAAGTCATCTAGTGTTGTCATTGATGGAAACCCTAGTCAGTGATTCAATCTGTATGTTAGTATTTGTTCGTACCAGAAGTCAGGTTAAAGCTAAGTGATTAACTGCCAAGCTAGAATAGAGCATCCAACAGAATTGTGTTCATTGATTCATATACAAATTTTATGTTATCATTTTTAGTTGTGGATCTCATGGAAGATATTTTGATGTATCAACTATGTTATCTTTCAATCTTAGAGCCTCGTATCGATTGGCGTGCAAGTTAGAAGATCCAGTTGACTGATTTTCTATCTAACAATGCAAGAAGGCTGACTAAGAGAATATAGTGTGTTGTGGATCTTTGAGGAGTAATTGTTTGAATTTTTTTGTGTTTGAGCATGTTGATTTGGGTCCTCAATATGTTGTGGCCAACTTTGGTTGGTGCACATTGAAACTTATTTGTGGATTGAGCTGACAATTTGTAAATATTTTCTGTTTTGTTGAAGCTGACATGTGGTTGATTAAATCTTTAGTTGTGGATATATATAAGTGACTATTTATATCATTTTCATGTATGTACGAAGTGTGTTAATGTATGTTGAAAAATTCAGAAGGATTGTAGAGCGATTATGCATAGTTTCACTTGTGCATAAAAGGATTTGTGATTCAAATTAAAGTAGATAGAGCAGAAGAGCAAAATCAAATAGAAGGTCAAGAATGTGATTGATGTGCTTAACCAAAACTATAATCAGGTATTAGTAGATGCTATTCTTTCAATTCAAATATTCTAGATGTAATCCAAATGCTTTTGTAAGATAGTGAGTCTTCTTTTTATATTTGAGCAGTGAGCTCTAGGAAGTTTTCTTGAATGCATGTGCATTCCCATTTGTAAACACTTATATTTGAGTATACTCATATTGTGGATTGACCTCCACTATGGTTTTTCCCCTAATAGGATTTCCACATAAAAAATCATTTTTTTATGGTGTTGTGGTTGATTGCTTTGTGTTCTTGCATCTTACTTTTAGTTCAATGCTATAAGTGGTTTAAAGATTAGGTTAATAAAGTTAAATTTTTCATAACACTGATTCACCCCCCCCCCTCTCAGTATTCCTTAACTCCAACAATTGGTATTAGAGCCTAGTTCCTCAGAAGAAGTTTAAAATCTTGGGGAAGATTTGGGAAAGTGATTCAATGGATTCAAGTAGTCTTCAACAACAACTTTTGGTGGCACTAGATGATCTTGATAAGTCCAAATCTGAAGTCCGGGAATTGCAGGAAAGCCTCATGAATTTTGAGAAATTCATTCAATCATTGAAAGATAAAATCAATGAATCAAGGGAAAAGAGAAAGGAACTTTGTGATCAGCTTAAATAGAAAGAAAGTAAGAGCATGGAAGGTGAACACCTGAGTCAAGCCTTGAAGGAAAATAAAAAAGAATGTGAAAAGTTTTCCAAAGAAAATGTTGTCCTAAAGCATGAGATGGAATCTATTGTGATGAGGATGGCCAAGGAGATTAAAGACAGAAAGAAGAATGAAGAGAATCTTGCTCAGTCCTTGAAAGAAAAATTTGAAGAATGTAGTCGAATTACTCATGGTTTCAATCAATTGGAGCTTGAATTGGAATAATCCAGAAATAATGAAGAAGAGCTTGAAAAGAAAATTATAAATCTCAGAGATGAACTTGCTACTACAAATGAATTGAAGGAGAAGTTCAAGATTAGCTCAGCCAAGCTTGATGAACTGATTGAAATTCAGAGGACTGGAAGTGACAAGCAAGGTCTTGGATATGAGAAAGGAGAAAGTTCTGGATCTAGACAAAGGAGATTTAGGCAAGGAAATCAGATGAACAAAGATGGAAGGTATCCAGTAAGACAACCTAATTCTCAAAGGTCCAATGATTACTATTTTACTTGCAATAAAGTTGGTCATATGGCCGCTCAATGTAGAAGTACAATGAATCCAATTGGTCCATCATTCTTAGGTCAATGTTTCAATTGTTATAAGTATGGTCATAAGTCAGTTGAATGTAGAAATATGTCAAACAAATTTTTTAATAGAGATGTCAGATGTTATACCTGCAATAGATTTGGCCATATTTCCAACCAGTGCATATCAAGAGAAAATCAATGGAACAACTAGTATGGACAAAGAAATGTTGTGTGCTATAACTGTAACAAATCCAGTCACATTGCTAGATTTTGTAGAAGAATAAAGGGTCTAGTAAATCAAAGGAAAAACATGCAAAAGGATGAAAATGGAAAAAGAAAAGTTACTATAGATGAGATCAGGAAGCAAATGAAGAATACATGGGTGAAGAAGAGTCCTATTGCAGGAAATGAGCTAGCACCAGAGTTTGGTACAGGAAATTCCTCCAGGAATTAGTTTATGGCTTTTGGCCTAGGGGGAGTTCTCAAGAAAATATTTTAACCCCCTTGTCGATAATTGGTACTGGAATGTGGCAGATAGAATTGATTGTATTAGTGATGTGTAGATGGTTTGGGATCTCTTGTGGAGGAGATTTCTACAAAATTGAAGGTCCATAGAAGAATTTTCTTTCACAATCTGTGAAAACAGGGTATCTGAAAGACCTAGGGAAAAATCATTTATTGTAATGAAAAAGTTAGGTGCACGAATGAATAAAATGTCATTTCTATCCCTCATTTGTCACATTGCATTTTGAGAAGAAGAAGGTTGGAGAGCTCCATAACAAACTTTGGCAAAGATACAAGTATGAAGGCGATTCGACGATCAAACCCTAATCCAGTGAAAGGTATTTATTTGTTAACTCGTGAACTTGAAAATTCTAGAAATGGTTGCTCCATTGGTTGTCGATATTAAGGATAGGCCCCATCCAAAATTCAAATGGCACCCATTCAAATCCATCGAGACAAAACCATTAGGTTCATTTTCTTTTGTTTCATATGGTGTTTTTCATATCAAAGATATTAGGGCATACATTCATGTGAATGTTGAAGAATTAGGAAGCTCCCAATTGCTAAATTTTTATACCAATCACATTGTGGGAGAAGTTTTTTGTGTAAAACTTGAATTCAAAAATTTGGAGGAGGAGAAGTTCACTCAGATTGTGAAATTTTCATGTTCGAAGAAATTAAATGGGTTCGGTACATATTGAGTCAAGTGCATGTCGATTTTATGTGGTTAAGTCAACCTTTTAAAATCACAAAGGAAGCTATAAGGATTGTTACTAGTTTTAATTCATCTGGTGGGTTACCCACGTTGAAAGCTATGAAGAATCAAACAGTAACATATGCAACCAGTTCAGTGTTCGACAAGAGAGCTATGACAATTGATGATATTATTGAAGTGGATGTTAGATATTCTTCTATGGTCATTGGGTACAAAATCTATCACTCCAGATAGGATAATTCTATATCTGGTACAACAATCTATGCAACATATCAGATGGTCAAAGAAAATGTAGAATATGACCTATGTGAGTTACTCTGGAGCAGTTTATTGAGAATCTTGGAAAAATCAAGAAGGATAAGAAGAACTCTTTCAAGTATGGTAATTTGTTGTTGTGTCTATTCTTCTACTTCATGAATGAAGTTCCAAGAGTTGGAAAATTCCATTGGCAATGTGATAAACTGGTAGCTATTTAAATTAGAGACATCTTGTATGGAATTGGTGACAACAAAGCTAGAAAAACTGCTATCTAGGGTTATTTAAAAAGTTTTCAGAATGAAATGCAAGACAAGGAAAGGATTTCCACATCTATTGTGGAAAATTACAAGGACACAATTTGCTTCATGGTTGACATTGATCAGTGCTTGATGGAAGCTACAAAACCTAGAACAGTGTGGATAATTCCTATAGGTTATGAGGTTGAGGAACACATTTTGGAGCTATATGCTCAACACTTGCTAAGTAAACCTTGAGATCTGACAGAAGAAAGGTTTGGTACCTTTGAGGAAAATAATATGGAATTTCATGAACAATTGAAGAAGCCTATGATAATCTGGAAAGTAAGAAAAGAAGTGGAAGCTTTTGCAAAAATCATGGGTATATCAACTAAAGTTGTAAGGGAAGCTAGGAGGAAAAGAGAACAAGTTGAAGAAGGAGAGCCAGCTAGAACTGAATCTACTAGTCTAACAACATCCTCTGCTAGATCTAGATCTACAAGGATCTCTGCACTCTCATCCAGTCTTGTAAAGAAATCAAGCCCTATGAAATCTTAAGCCTAGACATCCAGGAGAGAAGGAAAGAGAAGGATAAAAGCATGAGATTCTATGTTGTTGTTTCAGAAGATGAAGAAACTGAATCTGATGAAGAGGTCAGAGAAATTAAGCAAAAGGGTTCAAAAGCATCTAAAGTCTCTAAGGACAAGCCCTCCGGTGAAGAGAAAGCAAAGAAAAATATGAAAACTGAAAAATCAGGTATGTCGGTAAAATACGTGGAAAAAGCCTTCATTAAGGATGGTAATCTTAGACCACTTTGTGAATGGTATGACACCTTTGGTAGTGTTGATCAAAGAATTCTTGAGGAATCCACAATAAAGTATTTCAATAATTTCAATATGACTCTCATTGAAATAATGTCTAAGTTACCTAAAGGTTTGTATGAAGTCTTAGAAATGAGGAGAGTGAATGCAAAAACTGAAGAAGAGCAAATGAGAGAATGGATAGTTGTTGATTTGTGTCCGGTGATGTCAATAGAAGAGATGAAGAAGATCCTCAATGATGCAAAAATGGATTTTAAGAGAAAGACAAGGGTGAACAAGCTAATGATTGTACAAACTGAAGAGGTGGAAAAATACATTGAGAAAATCCTTAAGGCAATTATGTTAACAAACAGATACAATGTTGTTTCTGAAGAAGCTCATAGTGAAGATGCTCCATCTAGTCTGATAAATGAAGAAGGAAAAGAAGATACAATTGAGGATACTCTAAATCCTCTTGACATGCAAGATGTTGAATTACCTATGGAGAACGAAGCCCCTAAAGAGATGTCAAGTGAAGAAGTAGAGATTCCTGAAGCTAAGGAAGAATCTGTGGCTGAAGAGAAGAAGGCTGAGGTAAAAGAGATTGTTGTGGAAGAAAGAGAAATTGCTAAGGCAGTAAAGGAGTTTTTTGAAGAACAACAGGAGGAGTTTGATCCTGAACTAGTTAAAGGTCCTATCAACTTGGCCACTCTATCTCCTATTAAGAAACTGAAGGTAGCATCATTTGCTCAGGCCAAGGCAAGGGAGGAAATATGGAAATCTCATATTGAAGGCAATGAGTTGTTGATTCTTACATCTAGTATCCTAGAGAAGATCATGCCTACATATGTCAAGGATTCATTCGATTATCCATCCGTTGAGCTGAAGAAGCTTGTCAATTTTGTAAGTACTCACTTCGATTCACTTGAAAAGTTAGCTATGGATAAGGTTCAAAAGGAATTTGATGCTAAAAGGTTCAA